>JABXWE010102076.1:0-82079 GCA_014611495.1 Limonius californicus
TCAGCCCATCAAGGATCAAAAAATTTTCCACGGCGAAAGACCAATCATCAAAATTTTCCCGGCCTTTCAACTTCGGAATACTCGCGATGAAATTACTCGCACTCGCCATTTCGTACACTCGCAAAGAACTTTAACTTAACAACCCGAATAAACCCGGAGGGCTGGGCCCATAACCTGTAGAAATAAAACAACGTTCTTTAATCCTCGAGTAATTGTACGAGACTGCAGAGTTTTATTCTTTTTTACACTACATTGTACCAACTGTAAAAGTAAATTAGTACATAGCTTATAGATGGCGCTACATGGATGGTTTTAAGTTTATGAATGTAATTTTAACAAAGGCCTCCTCTGCTTTCCAATCTAAAATAATCTCCATCTCTTATTTAATTCTTCTATAACTTTAACATTTTGCCGGTGCTCCATGATGATTTAAGTCCTGGACCATAGACTGCCAAACCCATTAAGTCCTGGACCATAGACTGCCAAACACTTTAAGTCCAGAAACGCTAGATTTCTAATAATTGAGTGATTGTTTGCAAGTTCTGCATTGAAACCTGCTTGTTTGGGTGGTTGGTTTTCGTACAGAATATTTATTTATCTTCCTTTGATAATGGATGCAAATATTTTGTGTAAGGTAGGTATACGACCAATCAACCTGTCGTTTATTATTTCATCCTTTTTTTTCTATCTTGTGCAGTAGTGTTTTGGTGGCATTTCGCCATTGCAGTGGTACTTCCTCAAATTAAATTAAAGTGCGTATGGGTAGTCTTTGCTGGGATATCCGCAGGCACGGTCCCACACCCGGCTACCCCATTAAAACTGTTTAAGGTAGTTATTGACATGGCGCACTAACCCATAGGGACCAACGGTTTCAGGTACTCTCCGAGGTACCACGAATGTAGCGTGTTACCGTAGATCGGCACCTATCCAAATGGTAACCGTTCGGATTTTTGCTTAGCTTAGAATTCTGTTACACGAGTACTCGTATTTGTTCGCTTGACAAAAATACAACTGCCTATTGTTAGGCAGCATTGTGTGATCAGTTCATACAGAAAGATGCATTTGTTGTAATCACATTATTATTAGGAGAATTTTCGCAGTATCTTTAATTGGTCCCCCACTACACTTCTTTCTGGTAACGCTTTTAGTCTCAACAGTTTTATGGACCGTTTTAGGATTTCTTTGAATTGTTTATAGTCAACGGAAGCGTTTGGAAATTCAGCATTATATTCGTGAAAGCAGTTTCGTATTGAATATTGCCATATCCCACAAATATTGGTTCCTCTACAAGAAAAACATCAAATCATAAACGCTTACTTATCATATTGTACAATAAAATTAAGAAGATCGTAAAAAGTACGTTACCTACTTCTAAAAACAATTGCTTTTGTGTAGGTGCAGACAAAAATTGTAAACACAAATAAACATACACGAAATAATAATCATTGCTGCGTATACATCTGTCAACCGACTGAGGAATCTACATTATAAAGATGCGACGCGCGTGTATTTTTAACAAAAGTCACTATCGACGTACTTAATCAATTTTTTTAAATCCGTCGGCCATTACGGTAAAGGGCACGTTTACATGCAGGATTTGTTGATATAGTCGGGACCACTGTGGGAAGGCAGTTTTGCAACGTACTTGGCATTTAAAACTTCACTTGCGTTAAGAAATGTTCCCGTGCGTTGAAAGAATACAACCGCTTTTACGCTGGTCTTAGCTAAGAATTTATACACGTCAGCTCCAAACAGGCAAGATACAAAACGAAAAGCAGATTATCTTTTGTTACGTACATTGCTTTAAGATTGGGTAGAAATAAAACAGAGTTCCTCAAACTTTATAAATCCATACCTACCTCATAGGCATTTTTTTTTCTTTTAATTAATTTAATTATACATATTGTAGTACTAAAATTAGTTTTAATAAGAAACGCATTAATTCCAGACTATAACAATTCCAAAGAAAAAGTCTAGTAACAGATTATAGTTTTTATATTAAAAAATCAGAATTTTAATTTCAGAATTATACGAAAAACATAGTTTTAATTTTTTGTAACTGAATCCATAAATACCTTTAATTAAACATACATTAGTTAATTGCACACTTACACGAATTAATAGATGTATAAAGTATAAAAAAAATCCTGCCAGCTTGTACGATTTTCCCCTTTGGAAAAAATCCACGTATCATCCAAGAACACTAATTGTCTTTTTAAACCCACAGCATTTTGTTTATATTTTTTTAAAAACTCCTACGTACCTACTATTAACGACTTTAGATGTTAAATGACTATAGAACGTAATTGATTAATAATTGATATTTAATACCACCGTAAACTTCAAATTTCTTTATATTTATGTCCTAATTTAGCTAGAAATGCTTTTCATAAGGTCGCCCAAGGCAATTGAATATTTTAAATAATTAGAACGTATAGGGCCGCTTCAGTTATTAACTTGTTGAGAACTGCAGGTTTGGATAGATTTTAACTTACACCGTACGAAAATGCCTTCGGCAAGAACTGCCTTCCCAAAGTGGTCCCGACTATACCTCTGTGCAGTGCACAGGGGTTAACCTTTTAATTTCTTTTAAAATAAACTCTTTATGTTGTGTGCCTGTTAGTACACACTCAGATGTATACTAACCACCTAACATATCATTTGTTTGTAGTAAATTGTAAAATATATGTTGATAGGCCCGTACGCATTTAGAGTGGATTGCTTCGATTATCGTAATTTTAAACACACACACACCTAGTAAAAACAAAAACTAGTATTAAATTATTCATATTGAACTCTTCTTTTTATACTGTAATTATGTATTTGCAGACAATTATCTTGTACTAGACAAAGAAGAGAAGTATGGCAGCAAAGTATTTATTACCTCTAGTCCCCATCGCATTAAACTATGCTCTCAGCTTTCAAATCCAAACGATGCAGAACTGCCAGACACAACGGAATCCAACTTACAGTACGTTTTCATTTATTTGTCAATTTTAAGCCAATAAAGCATCTTGGATTTTATTTTAGAATTCATGCCAACGAAAATAAGTTGCACAACAGTGGGCCTAACAAATCTATGGACCATAAGCTGACAGAATATTTTCCTGTGCGAAGATCTGTTCGAAAAACAAAGCAAACCATCTTAAAAGAAAAACAATGGGAGATCGAAAAACTTCTTAAAAGCGGCATAGAAGATGGATTAGAAGTGAGTGTACTTTTAGCTGTGAGCAAATTAAGTTGTACAAACATGTAGATGTCAAATATTGTTAGAGATATCCTTCATATGTTTTTTTAGGTACACAATTTTGAGGGCAAAGGTCGGGGTATAGTTGCCACGAGGCCATTCAATCAGGGTGATTTTGTGGTGGAGTATAGCGGCGACTTGTTGGATGTAACTGCAGCCAAACAAAGGGAAGAGATGTATGCACAAGACTTGAATACTGGATGTTATATGTACTACTTTAAATTTCAGAATCAACAATATTGGTAAGTCTTGGATCTACACACTCACAAAAAAAATTTGACATATTGACAGTGGTTTAAATATATAAGAAAACATATACAGTCAAACTTCCACAGTTAATATTGTTGATCAGTTCTAAACAAATCATTACATTTTTTGTACATAATTGCAAACAGAATTAAAAAAAAATTTATTCAGAAAATTTTGCAAAACATGTATGACACGAACCAGAATTTTGTGAAAAATTATAATTGTGATCATGCGCAAATAGGTCAAGATTATGGTGACATCTATAAGAAAACTTTCAAAATAATTATGCGACTGTGGATAATGTAAAATTATATCAAGGTTTCATAATATTAGGTTGATGCATAAATTGGTAACACTTTCATTTATTGATTTTACATGAACAGCAATAAATGAAGGACGCGACCGAGGTAAGAGAAAGTACGGTTAGCGTAAGCGCAGTGGCGTAAACTCGTGCTAAAATCATATACCCCTCCTCCTCTATGTCTGGTATTTTAAACGCGTAACACAGGCGTAGGAGAGAAGATCGCTACGTCTCGTAAGAGATAAAGCACTCAAAGAAGATACATTCGATACTAACAAAGAGGTAAAACTAGCAACTAAACATAGACTAATATGGAGCTATGTAGAGAGTACAGAAACAAAAGGTAGAGGATCAAAATGAAATTATAAAGGTGGCAATAGAGAGACAAACTGATGGGGAACTCCACAAATTGGAAGTAAAAATAATGGAAAGGGTATGGAAAATATTCAAAAATCCATAGTATGGAAAAGCAATAGCAACCTGTGAAATAAGAAGGATTGGTAAACCTAAGAAGAGAACAAAATGGTGGCGTAGCGACGTAGAACATGAGGCGAAGGAAAAGAAAAACGCTTTGAAAAAATATTTGCGGACTGGATTGCAGCAAGATAGTGAAGAATATTTCAATAGAAGAAACGGAGCAAAAGAAGTAGTAAAAAAAGCACATGCTAGATAAATAGAAAAGCATTTTGAACTAGAATAAAACGAATGGGTGCAAATCAACGAAAACTAGAGTAGTAAAAGATAAAAGTAATCAGGCCAAAACAGACAAAAACGAAATAGTGGAAGTACGGAAAAAATATTAGTCACAGAAATTTGAACAACCTGGCAGAAAAGAAATGAAGATAAATGAAGGAAAACAAGAACAGGGAAAGCATGTGAAGAACATAATTTGGAACCAGAAGTGATAAAATAGATGGAAGCAAAAGAACGGTTATGGAGAATTATAGAGCGATATGTCTTTCCTTAGTATATTTCAAAGTATACATCTTAATAGTCGAAGGGAAAGAAAATAAAATGGATGATGAGCAAGCGGCATTAGACCTAAAATGCAAACTAGTGACAACATATTGATATATTCTTTAACCTTTAACCTTGTTGTCACGACAACGTTTTAGAAAGGCGAAGTCTGCCAGTAACTTGGCTTTCTTTTGTCTAAATTGGTCAAATGTTCTCGTTTGAGTATAAACATCCTCGCCGTGGAGGCGTGAAATATATTCTTTGGGGCTTTCGCGGTTTCTCGAACTGTCAATATTACAATTTACTTTCGGCTTAGACCGCAACATCATTTGGGAACTCCACCCAGCATTATCAGGTAAGGATCGACTTGTAGTTTGTCTGCCTTTACGAGCATTTGCTCTAGATGTTTGAGCAATATTTGTTCGAAAGCCCTGTCTACCTAAACAGGGCCGTGTGCTTAGATTATTTAAACCTTGGGACGGACAAGCATTTGATCTTAATGTATTTTGTTTACCAGGACAATAATATTTAATCGGTTTATGCCTGTTAGCTATTTGTGAACCCATACAAACTAACGCTTCGCAAGAGATTGCGAATAGAACAGTGTTCTATTCACTCTAAAGATGCAAGTTGCGATGGATAAAAGAAGAAGAACATGCAGAATTGTATACTACAAAACTTTGCACACCGAATTCTGTATGACCCAATACAAAATTCTTTAGGCTAGTATGACATGACACGGAAGTGTTTTTACAAAATTTTGTATCATGTACAATTCTGTAGTGCAAAGTTTTCTACAAAACTTTGTACATTCATGCTCTACAATCAGCAGAATCTGCGTCATATCAATGCGCAAATGAGCAATTTTTAGTATTCACCAATGATCACAGAGGGCATACTAGTAAATATTTTACCGCGTGTTTCGGCCGCCGCCCCGACGCTAACCGCATTTTCTCTTATCTCGCTCGCGTCTCTCATTAATTGCTGTTCATGTAAAATATATAAATCAGAGCGCAACAAACTTACTTATCAACCTAATATTATGAAGCCTTGATAGAATTCTGCGTTAGCTACAGTTACATGATTATTTTGACATTTTTTTCGTAGATGACCACGTAATTTTTTGTTCAGAATCTGTGTTGTATCGATGCGCAAACGAGCAATTTTATGTGTGCCTCAATGATCACGGGGCAGGACGGTAAATGTTTTACAACGTTTTACGCTGCTGCGCCAACGCTAACCGAACTTTCTGATATCTCCCTCGCGTCTCTCATTAATTGCTGTTCATGTAAAATATATAAATCAAAGCGCAACAAACTTACTTATCAACCTAATATTATGAAGCCTTGATAGAATTCTACATTAGCTACAGTCACATGATTATTTTGACAGTTTTTCGTAGATGACCACATAATTTTGACCTATTTACGCATCTTCAGAGACAGCATTTTCTACAAAACTCTGCACATTCAGTCTCTAAATCTACATAATTTAGTTCAGAATCGGTGTTGTACCGATGCGCAAACGAACAATTTTATGTGTGCCTCAATGATCACGGGGCAGGACGGTGAATGTTTTACAACGTGTTTACGCCGCTGCGCCAACGCTAAGTGAACTTTCCCATATCCCCCTCGCGTCCTTCATTCATTGCTATTCTTGTAAAATAGCTAAATAAGTGCGCTACGAACGCAAGCATCAACCTAATATTATGAAACCTTTATGGAATTCTACATTAACTACAGTCACATGATTATTTTGACAGTTTTCTTATAGATGTCCACGTAATTTTGACCTATTTGCTCATGTTTAGAGAAAGAATTTTCTACAAAACTCTGCACATTCAGTCTCTTAAATGCTCATAATTTGTTTAGAATCTGTGTTGTATTCGTGCGCAAACTAGCAATTTATATATGTGCCTTCAATCATCACGGAACAGGATGGTAAATGTTTACAAACTGTTTACGCCGCATGCGCAACGCTAAACCGAACCTTTCCCATATTCCCCCTCGCGTCCTTCGTAGTAACCAAATTAAACACGCATCGGTATACATAAGTGTTTATTGGTTATTCGGAAGTGATGTTCCTTATAGGAACGCTCGCAATTGAATTCTTTAGTTTTTACACATACATACACTTTATAAAATTATCTTACTTGCTATTTAACCTAATAGTGCAATGACTTAACTAAGTGCTTACATACCAACTATAGGAAAGCTGAGTTGGCTTCATGTGCAATTACTGCAAGCTATTAGCGAAAGTTCAATAGCCTCTAATAGGTGCAAATTTATACACAGAAGTACATCACACCTTCCCCGCCAGAAAAAGAAAAAAAATATTTGATAAAAAAAATTTTTTTTCTTCTGCTGCAATACTAAATAAAACATTAAAATGTACTTAATTATTATTAACAAAATGTTTTACTCTATTCTTATGTACTTCCACTAATTTATTATTAATATCTAAAACAATGTTGTTATCCTTAACCTGACTAACACTATAAGGACCCTTGAATAATTCGTCTAATTTACTATCTTTATTTTCATTTTCTAATAATACCTTATCGCCTACTTTATATTGACATGTTTTAGAACGTTTATCAAAAGTCTCTTTTCTTTTCATTTTTGTTTCAATTAAATTGTTTTTAGCATCACTCCATGCCGTCTGTAATCTATACTTTAATTCATTTAAGTAGTCGTCAAAATTATAGATTGGCTCAACATTTGTAGAAATATTAGATGGAATTATACAAGGTTTACCAAAAACCAGTTCATATGGAGAATATTTTGTAGAAGTATGTAAAGTATTATTGTATGAGAAACACCAATACGGTACCCATGAACTCCAATTGTTAGAGCCTTTAGCAACTTGCATGCGCAGATAGGCACCCAAGTGTTTATGCGAGTTTTCTAATGACCCTAATGTTTCATGGTGATAAGCTGTAGAATTTAAATGATTAATGTTAAGCAATTTACAGCAATTTTTAAAAATACTTGACATAAATTCCATTCCCTGATCTGTCAGAATTTCTTTTGGAATCCCATATCTTAGAATAAAATTATCCACAAATGACCTTGATACACTTTCAGATTCTTTATCTTTAAGTGGGTAACACTCTACAAATTTTGTGAGATCACATTGTATTGTAAGGATATATTTATTATCATTGACATCTACTGGAAGAGGACCTACCAAATCAAGAACAATTTTTTCAAATGCTGAAGAAGCCGTTGTTGTTATTGTCAATTTTTCCCTGTTTGGAATTGAATATTTGCATTTTTGACAATCGGTACATCTTTTGACATAATCCTCAACGTCTGTTCTCATGTCAGGCCAAAAATAATTTTTTCGAATATTCTTATTCATTCTACTTATACCTGCATGACCTCCCGTAGGTAAAGTGTGGTAATCGTTTAATATAAGTTGTCGCATTTCTTTATTTTCAATTCGTTGCAAATCTTTTATAATGGATATTTTTAAATTAGTTTTACGTATACAATGTTTAACATCTTTTAAATCATTTAAAAATGATATGCTAGCATTATTTTTCAGTATAAACAATTCTTTAACTTTATTTTTAGTGCACAATTTCTCCAGTTTTCCCAACATCGTACCTAAGTCATATGTTGTTCGGTAATTCTGGTTAAAATATATTATATGTGATTTTTTATCATAAATAATATCTGTATACGTTTTGATTAAATGTTTATCCATGTTTTTATTCTCAAACATTTCTCTAAATTTGTCATTATCAATAGGACGCAATTCTATTGAATCAACTGGACGTTGTAATACTTCTACAACAGAAGGGTGATCAGGCCTCCTATTAGTAGCAACATTATTTTCATCACGTTGAACTTGAGTCCGAGATTTTGTTTGAGCACGCGTCATAACATATACACACTCACTTATTTTGCCACTCATTCTTTTTAACTCATTAGAATCGATGCACACACGCGATAGAGCGTCGGCAACTACATTCTTAGAACCTGGTACATATTGAATCGAAAAATCGTATTCCTCTAAAGTTAATCGGAATTTCGTTAGTCTACTTGACGGATTAACCATATTAAACAGGTAAATTAATGGACGATGGTCTGAGAAAATTTTAAATTTTCTACCAAATAAATAAGGTCTGAAATGCTTAACTGCCCACACAACAGCCAAAAGTTCTTTTTCTATAGTACAGTAATTTTTTTCTGCACTATTTAAAGTTCTTAATGCAAATGCTACAGGTCTATTGTCAGAATTAGACAAGACAGCACCAATTGCATATCCGCTTGCATCTGTTGTAAGAATAAATTCGTTATTATTTGAAAAATTAGGATATTGTAATATAGGTGGGTTACTAAGTACCGTTTTTAAAGTATCAAACGCCTGTTGGCAATTTTCGGTCCACTCAAAAGAAACACCTTTTTTAGATAACCTATTTAACGGTTGTGCAATTTCAGCAAAGTTTTTAGTAAATTTTCTGTAATAATTTGCGAACGCTACAAAACGTTTTGTTTCTTCTGAATGGATCTGGTAAAATACCTTCTGATGAAATGACATGCCCCAAATATAATATTTCTTTCTTTAAAAATTCGCATTTAGCCGGATTTAACTTTAAATTGACATTTCTGAGACGCTGCAAAACATTAAGTAGATTTTTGTTATGATTTTGTAATGAATGTCCGAAAACTATTAAGTCGTCTAAGTATATAAAGCATGAACCAAAATTTAAACCAGCCATAGCTACAGTCATTAACCTAGAAAATGCACTTGGACTTATTTTCATACCCATCGGTAATCTCTTCATTTGAAATTGACCTTTCTCAGTTGTGAATGTTGTGCAAGGTCGGCTGTCCGGATGTAACTCTAACTGATGATAGCCTTGTGCTAAATCTAAGTGTGTAAAATATATAGCTCCGGATAAGGAATCCAGAATTTCAGTTATGTTTGGCAATGGGAACTTTTCGTCTATTATTTGCTTATTTAAAAGTCTATAATCTATCACAACCCTAAATTTTTTATTTCCAGTATTATCTACCTTTTTTGGTACAAGCAAAAGTGGAGATGACCATTCCGAATGTGCCTCTTCAATAATGCCATCGTGAAGCATTTTTTTGACTTGTTTTTGAATTTCCTCCTTTTGAGCATATGGTAGCCTATAGGGCTTGACGTATACTGGTGAAACATTTTCTTTAAGACGAATTTTTTGTTGATACAAATTTGTTACAGTTAACGGATCATTTTCTAAATGGAACACATCTGCGTACTTCGCACAAATTTTGTCTATAGAAAGTTTTTCTTCCTCATTCAATGTTTTAGTATTAATTAACTTTAAAATTTTTTCTACCCGATCAACTGAAATTTTATTTTTGCCAAAATCACAAATTTTGTATGCGGAAATATCCTCTACCTTCGGTTGAAAATTTCTTAACTTAATTTCTCTTTCAGTAACGTTTACAAATCTAACTGGAATTTTATTATTTACAGGTTTAGCTAAAGTGCAGGCTGTCATAACTCCCTCGCAAACTTCTTCGTTCATAACAACACATTGATTACCTGAGCTAACATAACACATATAAATTATTTCACATCTAGGTGGAATAATTGTGTAAAAATCGTTTTTAGATTCCAACGGAACAAAAATTTTCTTATCGTTATTCCAAAATGAAAACAAAAATGTTTCGTAGTTGATAGTCGCACTAAATTTATGAAAGAAATCTGAACCTAGAACACCGTGTATACTATTATCAAAACTGTCGATTATAGATAACTCATGAGTCAAGCATTCATTGTTTACAGAAAATGAAATATTCGCTGAACCCGCAGACATTGTAGAACCTGTGATTCCTTTAATTTTTATTTTATTAGATTTATTAATAACGTCATGGTATTTTAAATATTTTGAGAAAAAACAACTAATAGTAGCACCTGTGTCACACAAAAATAAAATCTCTCTACCGTCGTACATAACACGTACAAAATTCAAACCATTCATACCAAAATTTTTGCGTTGTTTTATTGCATTAGGCACGAAAAAACATACTTTCTTGTTCCTCGTTATTTGATACTGCACTTTCAGCATTTTCAGTAGCACAGTATACTCTACTACTATTATTACGATTACACCTGTTTTGATTACCTGTGGGTCGGCGGAATGAACTTGAACTTCCTCGACCTCGAGCTCGTTGACCATTGTTGTTGTTATTATTAAATTGATTATTTATACGAGATTGACCATAGTTATTACGAGTATTGTTAGAAAAATTATGAACATTTCCACCTCTTTGATTATATCTATCAAAATTATGATTATTTTGAAATCTTCCTCGATCTTCTGTTTTGTTATAATAATGAGGGTTGCGTGAGCGAGACCCTCGCATATGGAAAAGAGAAGTTGAAGTAGAACTAGACGATTTTATTGTTTCCTCATCTAGAGCCCCAGATATAGCATCTTTTAATCTGTCGTAGTTCCTAGCTTTAACTATAGTTCGGATGTCATGATTTCGCAAACCATTTGTGAATGCATTTATAGCTAATTTTTCATTGACAGATCTTAGGGTGTTAACAGTCTTTACATCTTCTGCCTGAGATAAAGTTAGTTCAAGCATAAGTCGCTCTATATGTTTGCCAAAATCAGATATGCTTTTATTATCTTGTTTTATGCTAAACAATTGGGTGGCTAAAGCTGCCGCAGACTTTTTAGTAAGTAAATGACTTTTCATATCTTTAACTAAATCCTCAACTGAATTGTAAGTGCTCTCGAGACGTAATCTTGCATTAGAATTTAACTTTACTTTCAATACATACTTCACAAGCATGGCTTTTCCATTATTATCCAACATTTCATTGTACAGCTCGATACCATCAAGCAGTTGCTTAGTGACATCTTCACTACCATCCATGTTCGGTAACAATGAAGCAGCCGTTTTCAAATCGAATTTTTCACCCATATTTACTTATTTACCCTTTCAAAAGATTCTCTGCGTTCTTTACTTTCTTTCCTAATATTAGTTTGAAATAACTTAACTACCCTTAATAATTCAGCAAAATCAGCCTTCAGTAGACATACGGAGAAATAACTAAAATTTAAATGTACTTATGTAATTACGTTAAAATATGCCGCTATTGATGCTGGGCTGAGAACGGGACGACTCCAGTTCTGGGGATGACTTCCACGCCACGTTTTTGTCCATCGGTGCGCTCTAGCCGATTTACGACACTAGAACGTTCCCTCGTTGCTGGTTCCGGTGTGGTACAACCAGTCTCCGATTTCCGCTCCAAACTGTTTAGTTAAGGTTGGCAAGGTCTTGACTCCTAACAATTTCCCTGCGTATTTTCCGTTCCAATGACTGTTTCACTCTTCTTACGCAACACCAAAATACTCCAACAACCACTAAGGTAACAGCTACAATTTCCATCACTTGAATTATTGAAAGTCCGTTTTTTCCTTCAGCCGAAACGCCACCACTGTTTCCCGCCTGAGCTATAATAACCTCTTCTTTTGATTGAGTTTTCCCCATGCTGATATACTCGTTTCCCACTTATTTCTTAACATATTTCACTAATAACATGAACTAGCAGGACTAGCAGGACTGGCAGGACTAGCAGGATCGCCATGTAGTAACCAAATTAAACACGCATCGGTATACATAAGTGTTTATTGGTTATTCGGAAGTGATGTTCCTTATAGGAACGCTCGCAATTCAATTCTCCAGTTTTTCACATACATACATTTTATAAAATTATCTTACTTGCTATTTAACCTAATAGTGCAATGACTTAACTAATGCTTACACACAACTATGGGAAAGCTGAGTTGGCTTCATGTGCAATTACTGCAAGCTATTAGCGAAAGTTCAATAGCCTCTAATAGATGCAAATTTATACACAGAAGTACATCACAGGCGCCCTAATGTCCACGCGCCCTAATGTCCGGCTCCGACTTTACAAAACACCCACCGAATAACAGTTATTGATCAAACCACTAGAAACCTACTTCTTCAAGTGCGACTACATTCTCGACGTTCACTTACAGTTTCAGCCTTACTTTTCAACAATTGTGACAATGCTTCTGTTCAAGAACACTTTCAAGGGGCTAAAGAAGAACAGAGCTCCGTCTTGTTATAGCTGAATGCTAATTCGGATTTATCCCTCAGAGTAGAAATATGATGAACTGGCGTGAAACTGGCCCCATAGCACCTTTGACACAGGCACAGGAAGTCCGTAACTACAGAAGAGACATAATAATTGTTTTTGAGGGAATAAAGCTTCCATATCGAACAGATCTTGTTTTCTTGGACATGCCATCCATGGATGGACCAAAAACAATAATTAGAGCATGTACGTGAACCTGTTGTGCGCCCATGTGGTCATGCTGCTGATTTAGAATTCGTGATTATGAACGATTATGCTCTCTCACATACAGCTCGATGGGTGAGCAACTAGTTACAAGAAAAGGAGATCGCCATCGTGGTGATAGTCTCCCGCCTTTAATCCAATTGAGCATGTATAAGACATGCTTCAAACACTTTCTGCTACGGAGAGCGTTGAAACCTATCAAATACAAAAGACTAATACAAAAGATACGAAGAGAAGAAGAAATGCTTAAGGATTTTGAAGTAGGCCAAATAATAACTGTAATGTTTATGAAGTAGTAATTAAACCCTGTATTTTATCATACTTTATTTCCACAAGTGCACACATAATAACAACCATTTACAAGACAGGGCTGACATGCACTGCCCACAATCGGACGCTGTATCCATACCCCACGCTCATGCGCTCGTGTGGTATACATATACTTTACACATATTACATCTCCCAACAGAAAATACGAAACTTACAACGAATCATATGTGAGCCGAACAGGCGCTTTAATGTTACGCTTAGGTCTAGACGAAACGGGTACTTCACCCTCCATGGAGGGAATCCCATTTATACTGGGTCCCGGTTCCTCCTCCACCAAACAGGGTTCAGTAACCGTAATACTTGTTTTACACGGTACAGCTATAGGTTCTTCACAGCGCGGAATTTGATGTGGAACAATTTGATTTACATGCCGCTTCCAAATAATATTATTTAATGTCGGTATTTGTACCAGATAAGTCCTTCTACCCAATCGCTTAAAAATTTTAGCTTGCGCCCAAGCGGGCTTATTGACTACACGATAATCTCTAACGGCCACCAGTTGTCCCACATTAAATTTTACATTCTTTTTGCCTTTATAATATTTTTTTTGTTGCTCTTGACTTTTGAAGACCCTTTTCTTTAGTGAATTTTCTTCAGCACTGTTTTCGTTTTCCCGCTTTAGTAGATCTAATCTACTTCTTAATTTACGTCCTAGCATTAACTGTGCAGGCGATTCGCCTGTCGTACAATGTGGTGTGTTTCGATAGTCTAACAAGAATCTGTTCAAAATTTGGTTGTAATTTAATTTATTATTATTTTCGAAAAAGGCCTTCTCTATTGCCTTTTTAACAGTTTTCACTACGTTTTCGGCAGCCCCATTTGTCGCTGGATGAAAAGGTGCACCTGATTTTACAACAATGCCATTTAAACTGGTAAATTCTATAAATTCTTTAGAATAAAACTGTTTTGCATTATCGCAAACGATTGTATGGGGTATCCCAAAACGAGCAAACATAGAACGTAACACATTGATGGTTGATATGCTATTTAAACTATTTACCGGAAAAACTTCTACCCATTTACTAAAAGCATCAACAATTGTTTACCGCGGACAGGACCGCAAAAATCAATATGAAGCCGGGACCATGGCTGGTTTGGCCATTGCCAGACTTCTAAGGCAGCTTTTTCCGGTAAATCCCCAACGGATAAACATGCGGAACAAGATTTAATTAACTCTTCGATGTCTTTGTTCAAAGAGGGCCACCAGACGTACGAACGTGCAAATGATTTAGTTTTAACTATACCCATATGGGCTGCGTGTAATTCTTTCAAAACCATATCTTGGAGGCTCTCTGGAACAACTACACGTGGCCCACGAAAAACACATTTATTTTCTAAATGCAACTCATTGCGTAATTGAAAATTTGACATTGTTGGTGAAACTTTACTAGGCCAACCAGATTTAATATATTTCGAAATTTCCCTTAATATTGGATCCTGCTGAGTTTGGGATTCAATTGCAACATGACTTAATACCCCAATCTGCTCATTTACGTATTTTAAGTAATTAACATCATACGAATATTCAGGTACAAACGTTTTCAGCGGTAGGCGTGACAACGCATCGGCGTTATTTCCTTTTGAATTGACATACTGAATTTTATAAGAAAAACTTGACAATAACAACGCCCATCGTTGTAGTCGATCCGCTGCCATTTGAGGTAGCCCTTTTTGAGGATTAAATATTGCCAGTAAGGGCTTGTGATCGGTTACTAAAACAAATTTTCTACCGTACAAAAACTGATAAAACTTTTTGACGCCAAAGACAATGGCTAAAGCCTCTTTTTCCACTTGAGAGTAACGTTTCTCGCTTGAATTTAACGTGCGGGAAGCAAAACCAATTGGTTTCTCATCGCCCGCAGGTAAAACATGAGAAATTACCGCTCCAAGGCCATAACAAGATGCATCTACGGCTAAGTTAATTTCCCACTCAGGGTTGAAATGTACCAGGACGTTTGACGATAACAACACATTTTTAATTTGATTAAACGCCGCGGAGCATGATTCCGACCACTTAAACGGTATATCTGATTTCAATAGTTCATATAATGGATGCAAAATTCTAGCAGTATTCGGTATAAATTTATTATAATAGCTAATCATGCCTAAAAAAGATTTGAGCTCTGAGACATTTTGGGGAATCGGGAGATGCGAAATTGCCATGACTTTAGAGTCGTCTGTGTGCAAACCTTCCTCATCAATTTTGTACCCAAGATAAGTAACTTCTTTTTTAAAGAATTCACATTTCGAAATGGCAATTTTTAATCCCGCATTCCTAAATCTAGAAAGGACCTCCTCAATTCGCGTTACATGTTCCTTTCTACTATTACCTGTTATAAGCACATCGTCTAAAAAGCATACACACCCTTCAATTCCTTGTAACAGGGCTTCCATTATTTTTTGAAAAATTGCAGGAGCGGATGCAATTCCAAATGGAAGACGCGTATACTGAAATAAACCCTTATGCGTACTTATGGTCAGCAATTCTCGAGCCTCTTCAACTACTTCCACCTGCAGATACGCCTGAGCAAGATCTAATTTCGTGAATTCCTTACCGCCACCTATTTTGCAAAAAATGTCCTCTACTCTTGGAAGAGGATATTTTTCAACTTCTAAAACGGGGTTAACAGTAATTTTAAAATCACCACAAATTCTAACACCCCCATTCTTTTTTAAAATAGGGACAATCGGCGTCCCCCAATTGCTAAAACTTACTGGGATCAAGATACCTTCACTTACTAATCGGTTTATCTCTGCCTCCACCTCGTTACGCATTGCAAATGGAAGCGGTCTCGGTTTACAAAATTTGGGTTTGCTACCGTCCTTAACTGATAGTGACACAGAACTCATTAAATAATCCTAATTCATTAGAAAAAACATCTTTAAATTTTGCTACTAATTGCGACAATTCTGTATCACCATCCACCAAAGAAATTTCATTTATGTTAGCTACACCTAAACCAAATTCAGATAACCAATCACGACCCATAAGTGGAGGCCCTCCATTATCTATAACGTACAATTTTAATTTGCGTTCCTGATTATTAATTTTAACTTGAACATTGGCCACTCCAACCGATCTAAACTGGTTACCTGTATAATCTTTTAGACATTTATCAGTACTTTGTAACTTAACATATGGTAAAGCAGACTTTTTTGATACTACTGACACGCTAGCTCCGGTGTCTATTTCAAAATCAATGGGAGTGTGCTCCACCAATAATGTTTGCGTTATTGGTCGAGAACTATTCGACTGTACATTAAATAAAGATTCCAAATTCAAATCATTCGCAACCTCGAGTTTATTGTTTGACGCGTCACTAACATAAAAATTATAGTTCGACACATCACTATGCTCTTTCTTTTTGTAGCATACTCTTGCCACATGGCCACTATTACCACAATAAAAACATTTAGCGTTGCGGTACTTACAATTTTCTCCAATGTGATTCGATAAGCCGCATACCTTGCATTTATTACTATACATGCTCTTACTACAACCAGGTTGATTCCGAAACTGCAATGGTCCATTTCCTCTACGAGAAGATGCTGATCGAACCCGATGAATATCTTCGATCTCCGTTTTGATCTGAAGTTGCTCCACGTCAGAAGTTCCAAAAAACTGACGACTGGACTCTCTACTAATGGCTAACTCGACTGCTTTCGGAAGGGGTAGTTTATCCACTTTTTCTTCGAATAAACGATCCATAATCGGGCCTTTGCCCAATCCTATTACAAACATATCTCTCAATACTGTTTCTAATTCGGTTCCAAATTCACAATGTGCCGCTAGATTTCGTATACGGCAGCTCCAGTCCGAAATTGATTCATTTTGGGCCTTCCTGGCGGTATAAAAATTAAAACGATTCGGGAAACGTGATTTTGTTGGAACAAAATGATTACTGCATAATGCTATCAGTTCGTCGAATGTTTTTCGCTCAGGCAGGTCTGGCACACACAGATTAAATATCAGTTTATACGCTTCTTCGCTGCATACATTTAAAAATATAGCACGTTTGCAATCGCCACTGCTTATATTATTTGCAATAAAATATTGTACCATTCTTGCTTTGTAGATAGGCCAATCCGTCGTTTTTGGATCAAACTCCCTTAAATGTCCATAACTAACTCCCACAATAGGGCCTTCCGCCGTGGGTTCACTATCTGGCATTTTGTTACTCACTTTATTATTAATTCAGCCTACAAAAACCACCTCGTCGCCACTGTAATGTTTATGAAGTAGTAATTAAACCCTGTATTTTATCATACTTTATTTCCACAAGTGCACACATAATAACAACCATTTACAAGACAGGGCTGACATGCACTGCCCACAATCGGACGCTGTATCCATACCCCACGCTCATGCGCTCGTGGGGTATACATATACTTTACACATATTACAGATAGTCTAAATTGAAGTGTTGAGCGAGGAATATTGAAAACTTTTGAAGCCTCGTGTTTTGACATCCCACCCTCCATCGCTGCAAGAGCCTTTTGGACATCATCCTCCTTGTATTTCTTCAAATACTTTTCTCCTTCAGAAGTCTTAGGCATCTTTTTAGAAATTTGCACACGGCACCTATCAATATTCACCATCAAAAAATTTATTATAGTGATTGGCATGGGTAAACAGATAGTTATTGGCCGGGGGCCAACAACTGTATAGGACGACAATACCGAAATAATATTTACAAAACACAATAAAACAGTTATTAACAAAATTTTAAGATCTATACCAATTGTTTTTAAAAAATAAGGAAAAATTACTATCATTATAGCAAATTTTTGCAATACAGTTATTGGCCCCGGAATAACGAATAATGAAGATAAAAAATGAGGTTATAATATTAGTTTTCACATCTTACATATGTTTATCAAATTATCCTGCAGTTACAATATTGAATTTGTAAACATATAGCACACTATAGACTTAAGCAAGTATCCACCTACCGTGCTGTCATCAAGAAAGAACACGAAGCAAATCACAATGCACGCACACTTCTGCTAAACATTTGGCGCCAAATTGGTATTACTATGCCAACCTTAAAAAGCGAAACATTACTAAATCGCAAAACACTTATTGAATCTCGAACTTCAATGATAAAAGTCCCGAGATTTGTAAAATTCTTATTATTTCTAATTAAAGTATGGGGGGTCAATAACTATACGGGGGCCAACTATTGTACTGCTTACCCTAGTACTTGGATTATTTTAGTTACTAACTTTAAAGGGTGGTTTTTGTTATGAGACACGTGTTTGTATATATTACTTATTTATTTCATTAGATTACATTGCTACTGCTCTCAAACTCAATCATGCCGCATGTCGATCCCTTGACTACTCATCGAATTCTGCCTACTAACTAATTTATAAAATACAATAAATGCTGATACTGCAGAAATTAGAAAAATAATATCTCTGTCATAAAACAATTCTGCTAAAAATATGTATGTATTTATTTGTAATTTCAGAATTATACAAGTTATAAATTAGCAATATTGTAATTGCTATGGTACTTGACCTTGCTCTGTCATGAAATACTCGCGAACTCATCCCTAGCTGCCCCTGCTTCTATAGATGATTTACGTGGAATGTTTACAAAAACAAAAAAGAACGAAGATTTTGAGGTTCTTTTCTCCAAGAACCTTGTTCTGTCGTTCCACTGTCCAGTTGCTCTCTATCAAACGCTCCTGGTGGATTATAACTCTTTTTGGAAGACGAACTTCGTAGATAATTATGAAGATGTGCGCATGTTAACGTTATCTTTTCTGCCTTATCCGGCTGTAATAACATAGGTTTACGAAGTACACGAAAAACAGCTGCTAGAATGCCAAATACGTTTTCAACTACTCTACGGGCACGACTAAGGCGATAATTAAACACACGATTTTTAGATTATTTCTCTTGATGCCCACTATATGGTTTTATTATAGATGTAGAAAGGGGAAATGCGTCATCTGCCACAAAAACATGTGGAACCACTTTTAGTCTTCCCGGAAGAACACCACTTTTTGGAAGGTTTAGTAAACAGTTTTCCATCAATTTGTAAAAACAAGTGCTTTTGATTACGCCTCCGTCAGATATGCGGCCTTGACAGCCAACACTCGCATACAGAAAATTGTAGTTTGCGTCTACAATAGCAAACAGCACAATGATAAACGTTCCTTTGTATTTGTAGAATTCACTGCCACTATGTATAGGTGCTTCAATTACAACGTGCTTTCCATCCATAGCTCCTAAACAGTTATGAAAATTCCAAATCTTCTCGTATTCATTGCTAATTTGATTCCATTCTTCTTCACACGCAGGAGTCTTTAAATAATAATAAAATATTTTCCATTTACACCTTATTTATTTTTTTATTCGATAATAATTTAGGTAGACATCCCTTTTATCCCTTTTCTAGGAAACTGATTCATCGGGGGATGAGAGTGAGGAGGACGAAACGCAAACGCAGGCTAGCGATACTGAACAGACCCAAAATGAAGTACCTGATACGGAATTTGAAGAAACTGACACGCAAGATCTACTCAATGCCATTGCAAGGGGTGCTGGAAGCAATAGATCCTTGAATAGTCAACCAGAAGTCAAAGAAACTGCCGAAAAAGTATAAATAAACGCAGTTACTAAAAAGGGGAAGAAAGCAGTACCATCAAAGGTTGAGGAAAACAGAACTGAAGAAGTTTATGGCATAATTAAATCAATACAAATGATCGTCAAGATCGCTCACAGATTAAAGCAGATGATTTCGATGTGTTCGGAGATTTGGTGGCCCGCAAATTGCGAGGTCTCCCAACTCGCTATTCTCAGTTCACTGTAGAACATATTAACGGACTAACTTTTTACATTTTTAAAACAGCGTGGATTCCCGGATTTACCAATCACTAGCAATTTACGTTTTTCTTCTCCCGTCATATTAGCACAAACTGGCACAGTAGTACGTTTCTTGGATAATTTACCACCAATACATTTTTCATTTTAAATTTTAATGTTTTGTCTGGAGTCATTCTACAAAACCATCCTGTTTCATGGGCATTAAAAATATTCGCGGGTTCATAGCCTTTACGAATTTCGGACCACACATTTTCAAGTCACTGTTTGATTATATCACTACAAACATCTTTTGTTTCGCCACTGATTTTCCCAGATATTGCAACGTTCTGACCTCGATGAAGCACAAACCATTTTAAAACTGCTTCTTCAACTTCCGGTTGGACAGCTTTGCGAAGTCTTTTATTTTTATACACGTTATTTTCAAAGGCCGCAGCAATCGCTTGTTTAATTTTTATCATTGTTGATAGAGACCATCCCTGCTCGCCACACATTTCCCGTTGTGATTTCCCATTTTCCAGATCGCGAAGAAGTGATAGTTTTTGCTCAACCGAAAATTTCCTAAAAAATGCATTTAGGTAGCTTCATAGTTTGTGCGTCATCCGTAAGCCTTACTATTGGGCTACAAAGGAATGCTTTTCTAATTGTGCAAATACTAAACCACGTACGTAAATTGCTTCCTCCTAGTCATAAATCTGCAATGCCTCACGGAAAGATAATCTTTTAAAATATTTTTCAACAAAAAATTTTCAAGAAGGCCGAAAATGTTTGTTGTGGATGTCATTTTTAGCACATAATTGCTAACAAGCGCGTAAAAAGTTGTTCGTTAAAACCGAATGTTCGGTCTACCACGATTCGTTGTAAACGCATTTTTTTTACATACATTTTAATGCATTTTTGCCGGGACCTTATTTACATGCATTTTAACCCATTAGTGCACAAAGTTTAAAAAGCCAAATTTAAACAATTTTTTCGCGTAGTCTGTTTCTTTATTAAGTAAGTAAGAATCTTAATCAGGCAAAAATAAAAATCTTTATTACAATAAGAAGTTAGTAACATCCAATATATCGGATTATGAGCTTAACTCGGTTACAAATGATAATTAAAAAGTATGATAATTCTTAAAACACATTTTCGGGTGTAGTCCTTTTTTACTTGCTTTTACCACTGCAAAATTTGCAAAGCCTCTCTGTTAGGACGTAATGATCACGACCATCGCACAGTGGGACGAAACGGGCGATTTACTGGACATGGCTTTTTCACCCAGTTATTCCCCTATAAAAACTTCAACGTGGGTTATATTCAATGTATTTTTTCGTGCTGAATCGAATGGTGGTAGGCGTGATGCGAAAAAAGCTAGAGCCCACAGAATAACCATCTTTGGTTTTATTAAGTTTCACATGAAATAATATTTCATATAATATTTAATAAAATTTGTGCTTTGTTGGCGGGTAGGAAAAAATCACATACAAAATAAATGCGTAAATATGTATTGGAAAAAAGAAAAGAAAAACCTCTACTTGGCAACTGAAGAAACTTAAGCAATGAAATTAGTAAAATAAGGTACTTTTAGTCAACTTCCATCACATTATCCGTTTCTTCTAGGAATTCAGGGTCTTCAACACAAGGAATCTTGTTTTTCTACCTCTTCACATCTTTCCGAAACATCCAAAATATTTGAACCAGGGTCATCTTTTTCGGGGCCATCATCAGTAAGAAGCAACGTTTGGGTTTCTGGGAATAACTTCTTGGCCATTGAATTTTGAAACGAACAGTGTGGTCTGAGTGTTGAAATCCTCGGATCAGAGCTGACAAGGAGATTATTCAGGATATCCTCATTTGTTGATTTTCGCAACATTTTTCTGGCTCTGAACTCTTTGCAGTGGCGAGAAACTTTATTAAGAGCTTCTTGGGCCTCTTCCGAGAATTTTCCAATTAGAAGAATAAAGCTTTCGATTATTTTCTCCCCATGGATCAACACTTTATGCACAGTTGGTGGCATCTAATACCACACGTAATGCTTAACATAAATTTCAGCGGTTTCTCGGGCAAATGATCCGAATTTTTTGGGACAAACCGGTTTACCTGAAGAAATCGCTTGTAATGTAAGCCATACACGCTACGGTCTACCGGAGAGGTTACCTGTGCAGGTTTGCCTGCGTAGGTCAACCGCACGTCGGTAGCGTGTATAGGCGACGTTCCGGTGTACCGAAGCGGTCTTCAGTTCTTTTTGCGATGGCATCGATTGAGGACCATGACGCGCTGGCATTGATAGGCCTTGCGTTAATTTTGAAGAAAAAAGATACAAAAACAGCGAAAAAGAAGCGAACAAAGTGGTGTAAGCATTGGTTATTGAAAAGGAAAACTTATAGTCATGTGAACTTATTGAATGAATTAAAATTCGAACCTGAAGATTTTAAAAACTATCAAAGAATGGACGAGAACACATACCTAAAATTACTTGCAATGGTTACTCCTATGATAAAATAAAAGATACAGTTATGAGAAATAGTATTTCTGCGCACGAAAGATTATCAGTTACTTTAAGATTTCTCGAAACCGGCAGAAGTTATGAGGATCTAAAATTTTCAGCAATTATTTCACCTCAAGCGCTTGGAAAAATTATTCCTGAAACATGTGAGGCCTTGTATAAAGTTCTTAGAAGAGATTATTTGAAGGTGAGTAATTAAAACACTGCTATTTATTACGGATAATATTTATTAAGAAAATTACAACTTTAATTAATAAACTACAAAAGTGTGACTGTCGCGTACAAATTATATATTATCAACACTGAAATTATTAAGGAATGTCGCTGCAGAATCTGGAATCGATACAAGTACATCTGTTTCACCGGGCTGGTTTCCCGGAATTGTAGGTGTTTGCATTTGTGTAGAGTAGGAATTGGCTTGGGGACTGTTGAGTAGATGGCTAGTTTAAAATGATTGAAAAAGATGCTTTGAATGTTGACTGGAGGGAAAAGGAAAGCAGGGTGGGTTAGGACTTCCTGCAGAAACAAAACTTACAGGGGAATATGTCCTAGTAGGGGAGGATTGATAAACCTGTTGTCGATATTGCTGAACAGGAACATAGCTTCGTTGATTTTGTCTCAAAATATCTCTCATGTTAATATAGCCGTGCTCGGGAGTGAGGTGTCCTATTTTTGCTTCAAAAAGTAAATCACTAATAAGTTTTTCTGCAACTAATATTTGTTTCGCATCTAAAGCCCTCAGTTTCATCGCCACATTTTTGCCAATAATGTCACAGCGGTCTTCTGTTAAGATTGGACGAGGACGTTTAAAATGATCTCGTACCGATTCCAATACTTCATTTGCTATGGTTTTGGTTTCATCTTTCCTTTTTGCTTTACCCGGTTTTGGTGGGCGAGATAAATTATTATTTGACCATATTGATTGGGCCTCGTTATTGTCAGTTGATTCACTGTTAGATGAATATTGTTAATCGGCAGTTGAAGAATCTTGAGTGTTGTCTCCCTGAAAACAAATAATTGTGATTAGTAGCTAGTTTTTTATGCTAGAACATATAAGATGCTATTATTTTTATATTTCAGTTTCCTACATCTGAAGAAGAATGGAAAGAAATAGCAAAGATGTATGAAGAACGATGGAACTTTCCTCATTGTCTCGGTGCAATGGATGGGAAGCACATAGCGATTGTTCCACCGGCTAATAGTGGATCGTATTTTTATAATTATAAAGGACATCATAGCGTGACTCTTATGGCAATTTTTAATGCAAAATACCAATTTGTGTACATAGATGTTGGCATGAATGGTAGGATATCCGATGGAGGGGTACTACAAAATACTGTATTTTTTGAAAAATTAAAAAATAGTGAATTACGTATTCCAAGCAGTGAAACGATAACAGGAAGTAACCGAAATTTGCCATATGTATTTGTGGCAGACGACGCGTTTCCTTTACGCCCCGATATGATAAAACCGTTTCGGCAAGCAGATTTAACATCGTAAGAAAGAAAAATCCTGAATTACAGATTATCTCGCGCCAGGCGCACTGTAGAAAACGCTTTCGGGATTTTGGCATCACGATTTCGGATATTTTATACTCATATAAATTTAGAACCCGAAAATATCGATAAAGTAGTTAAAGCTTCCTGTGCATTACATAACTTTTTAATTAAGACTCAAAAAAGTCTTATGCACCTCAAAAATGTTTCTATCGAGAAAACTCGGAAAACGGGACTATAATTTCTGAAGGATATAATACACGAAATAGTACCATGGAAAACTTAGAAAGAAGAAGCCCAGGAAATACTTTGAACACCGCGAAGATTGTTCGAGAAAATTTTATGAATTATATTAATCAGGAGGGAAGAGTACCATGGCAAGATGATCATGTAAATTAAAATTAGGCTTAAACGAGCGAAGTAGTTCAAATAGTTATAAGCTTTCGTGTAATTTAAAATGTAAATAATAATGTTTATTCAACTCAATAAAAAATTACATTGCGAAGTACAAAATATTTTACTTACCTCACAACTATTTTCGTCATCACTATCCAAGTTGGATGAAGATTCCCTGGGAGTGCATTGATCATGAACGAAATAAAATAAATCGTAGTACCACAATTTAATACAGTACATATCATCAGCAGATGCCCCAGACTTTAAAGAGTTTTCATATTTCTTCTTTTCCTTCCTAACGTTGCTTCTAAAATTATTGATTTTTTTCACAACTACTGCTTTGTTCGCATCTGGCTCAATTTCTTTCAATTTTTCTATGAGCAATTTATAAGCAGCTTCTTTTTTGTCTCGATCATGGTAGTCTTTGCTTTTGATTTGCCAAAGACATGGATGAGTTCTATATATTGCAATAAAATCTTCAAGCACTTTTTTAGTTGACTCTGGTGGCGCCATTTTTGCGTGTTGAATTACCATGGCATTCCATGCGAGCGACGCGACGGCCGTCCGGGACAGACACTAGAAAACAATGACGCGATCTGCGCAGGCGAACGGAGTACATGCACATACACACAGGTACACCGTACGGTGTCACTCGAAAGAATTGATTTTCGATTTTGCGCCGGTCGCCTGCGCAGGTTCAAAAAACTGCACACGTCTATTCCCACACACGCTCCGGTCCACCTGCGCAGGCATACCTGCACAGGTAGACCTCTCCGGTGGACCGTAGTGTGTACGGCCGCCATAAGATAACTGCAAATCTTCTGATGACCTCCTCACTAAGTCCAGTGATAGTCCGTAGCCTTGGGATCGTCGAAAAACATCCGTGCCATATTGCCATCGTTGTAAGTTCCAGTACCTTGCCTTACCCGATCAACATGAAGACCCAGCTCATCTTTAAACTGTTTTTGTATTTTCATTTTTCTTTCTCGCTGTTGCTCCTTGCGCAAATCTGTATTTGCTAACCACTTTTTGAAGTTCAACTTATAAGAAAGATGCAAGAGGCTCTCGAATAATCGAATTTTGGCGCGGAGAGGAGAAATGCCAAACCTGTAATGCTCTGCATTAGGAGTTCCTGTGTCAATTCTCTTCAAGTCGTTCATCATTGTTGGTGTTGCACCACACACATAGCAGCGCAGGTGTCAGTCACAACATTTATGGTTTTACCATCGATCATTGTCATGAAAAGTTCGTGTTCTATTTTTACATGATTAATATGTGTATGGATTAGCGACGCAATTTCTGATTCCATTCGTTCATTTTCTAGTTTGATTATTTCTCGAGTTCCTTTGCAGTACACAAATTTCACAGGTCTGCAGAAATGTATGGACGAGGGTCTCAGGTTTTCCCAAACAATTGATGATTCGTCTGTGTCAATTAACCTGATCGGGACTAGTGTAGTCAAGTACATCGCTGAGTCATCCGCATTATTGCCACTGTTCGATGAGAAAGGGTGTTTGTAAACACTGTGGCTAGATGATCCATCGCATCCCAATTTGAAATAAGCTTCAAGTTTTTCCCGTGTGTTAGGTTCTCATCCGCGGGGGTGATTGACAATATTCTTGAGGCTGTATGGTTCAGGAGAGATTGAAGAGGAACCTTTGCTTCCCACTCAGTTACCTCACGTTTTTCAGGATAACATTCTTTAAGGCTTTGTTGAGCTGGTAATAAGAGGGAAAGATTTTTAATCCTGCTTTCAAAGTGGCATCTCTCAAAATGAAGTACTGTGACTTGGACAGATTGAGAGATGTAGTTAGGGCAATTGTATTCTCACTTGACAATGAGATCACGTCACATTTCTCACCAGCCTCGCACATTTTTTTCAATTCTTCCGAATCGTTTGAATGGTCTAGTACCTTGCTAACAATTTTGGCCTTATTACTATAACCTTCTTGCCTCAAATTCATTTTAGCGGCAAAAAGTAATTCCTCTCCCAAATAGTTTGCCCTCAACTCTTCAACCCTACGCAATTTGTGCCTCTCAGACAGTTCACCGAAGGGCTTGAGCGTAAGGTTGATTTCTCCCGGAGGCTGAAGAAATCCCTCTGGATACCGAAAAGTTCTATTGGGCCAATCTTCATTTTTTTTAAGAAAATATTCTTTCCTATTATCACATTCTACCCACTTCCTTTTTAAATGAGCACAAAATGATTTCAGTTTATTTTCAAGCAGCAAAATGTTACTCTGAGAGACATTCGCAGGAGAGATGTCTAGCAAAATTTCCTCTCTTAGAATTAGAAAATTTAATGGATCACTAGGATTTTTTAAAAAATTGAAGAGCTCACGGTTTGTCGCGAACATTGTAATAATAATCTAAGACTGGTCAGGACGGCGAACGAAATGAATCAACGATAAAGGCAAAATTAAGAACACACAGACACCATTTCGGATCTCTCTTTCTGGTCGAATGAGACGACGAAAGTTAGAAAAGGATAAAAGAAAGGTGCAAACTGCGGGCTCTTTTATGCTTTTCTAACTCGTCCACTCATTCGACCAGAAAGAGAGATCCGAAAAACAAATGACATGCTAGCTAGGACCATGCAAACACTGCGTTTGGTTGCACATTGACCTTGGAGGGCACCTGTTCAAACATGACTAGCGGGCGCAGTCGGACGTAGTCGGATATAATTCTTTCGTATTTCTCTCACCAAATACCTAAGGTAAACATCTGTGAAGTCCGTTTTTCGGAACAACTCGGAACTTTTTTGTACGGTTTGAATTTCTCAAATACTCTGTCGCAAAACACGTTATTTCAAAGAAAAATAACATGCACCGGCTACTAAAGTACACAGAATTTTTCTATTTCCTGACACTATTCACTTCTAAAGTATGTAAAATGAGAATATTAAAAATATAAGACTCAAAGATTCTCCTCGACCTGATTGCGCTGCGAAAAACGTAACCCAATTAATCATGAATTTCCCTTAATACAGAAGATTTTTGAGCTCGTTTTTGAACTGATTAATTAAAAAAAAAAACCGATGGAAAAACGAGATCTTTGGCGTCAAAACTTCATTGGTAGGTTCACCAGAGTCTATATGACAGGTGTATATACTTCCCAAAGCCGCAAAAGAAACTTTAATTTCGACCCATGTAGCGATTTTTACACTATTTGTCCCACTGTGTATGGTACCGAATATCCGATGTGGGATTTGGTATACTTTTTCCTGTCGTTTGCGGTTTTCCATGGGAGAGCAAGGCATTGGCAATATAGCTGCGAAAATTTAGCAGACTACTGCAAAATTTGTCGGTTGGAAGAACCTTTTTCATTAGAAGCCATGCGTTTACGATACATACGTCCAGTAAATAACAAAAAATTGGCCACCACCATTTCCGCTGCCTCATTCTTGTACGGTAAACCGCTACTAACTGGTCTATTTTGTCCCCTCCCCCGTATTGCATTTATATTTTGCGAAAAGTATAGGCTGAGTAAGTGACACTTTAGTTTTCTTTTCGTGCGACCATCGGGTACATTTTCCTTCGCCTAATAAATAAAAATTTGTTGCGCAGGTGACGACTTTATTATCCTTCCACTTTAGTAATCAGATCTTATTTTCGTCATCACTTCTAAAATCGTATGACCCTCTATCTTATTTCATCAGTTCTGATTTCCCAACAATGGACAATTTGCGGTTCGTCTTTCTTGAATGCAACAGCAGGCGTCGAATTTTTATACCCCTTTTTAGGCATATATGCGGAACAGGCGCCATCTTCAAGAAATATTGGCGTTCTATACCTTAATATGTCTGGAGTAGATTGTTTTAGATCGAATAATAAGTAGCCGTGAGGTTTGGAAGTAGCGTCTTCGTAAGCCTCGCGTAAGAATCTAGGATTCGACGAGAAATTTGTCGTGCAAGATGACGTATCTGCGCCCCATCTCTGGGATTGCTAAAACATACAATGTATTGTGTATTAAGCGAAATATCCCTCTGTCCTTTTTCTTGGTGAAATATGTTGTGCGTTATGAAAAATACGCTTAAATTTCTATGATGGCTACTTTTTGTAAATATATCGGCCACAGTGTTGCTATCCGATTCTCTCATTAAATCGTCTATGATAATTAAAGTGGGTTTATCCCCATTAAATTGACTTATATCGGGTAGACCTTGTTGAAATTCCACAGTAGATGTTGTATTTTTATAAAGGGACTGCCACTCGTCGTAGTGCCATATTATTCTTTCAAATTTTACATTGCAAATATTGTCATGTTTTTTAAAAAGTTCGTTACAGAAAATGACTTTCCTGACCCCGAAGGACCCGCAACGATTGACGTAAACGGATGTTCAAATTGATACTCCATGCTGCTTGTTCGAATATGCTTAAAACCCTGAAAGCTAAATTTACGCCTACCTATTAATAGTCCACAGCTTAAGTATAAACTAAATAAAAGAAAGAAAGTTACAAATATATCAACAGTTGTAAATCAATATTTATTTATTTATTTACTATTATTACATATATACATACAAATATGACAGATACGGTATCCTAATTATTATTATTATTATTATTATGAAATGCTGAAAAATCAGATTGTTTTCTTAACATGATCTATTATGTTCTTCAAAGTGATCTAGCACATGATTAATTTTCTGGGTTAGAAAAGTTGTGAATTTAAATCTAGCTTGTACAGTACATAGTCATTACAATAGTTTTCATCGATGTGCTTAAACAACATGTTATTATCTACAGGTTTTGTTGTATTTACGACATCTAAAGCTACATTGAAAAGTTTTTCAATGAACACTTTTTTCTACATTTGTAAGTACAATATTTATATAATACCGCATTTGCAATAATTTGGTTAATGTTATCGCACCTATATATAATTCAAAATTATCAACATTATTCGGTATAAATTTTACAGCTTTAGTCCCAACACTTACAATCGTGTAATCAATCAGTTTATATTCTATATGTTCGTCTTCGGATAAAGCGTTTAAAATTTCTGGTATAACACCTCCATAAACCCGAAAATTTACATAATATTTTTAAAATGTAGGCTATTATCTGTGTTTTCTCAGCCTCAGGTAGGTAATTAGTATTAATTATTGAAATATTTTTGAAATTTACATAATATTTTTAAATGTAGATTATTATCTGTGTTTTACTAGCCGAGGCTTATTAAAATAGAAATCGAAATCTTATTAAAATAGAAATCGAAAGTCCTTAGGAAATCACCGCTAGCATAAAAATAGAAATCGAAATTTCTTATTCATCATGACGTCAGTTGAAATTACATAGAAGGGTGGGGGCACTCTGGCCTCTTTCTACTATCGCATTTTCGAGTTATTTTTAAAAATGTATATTTTTTTAATAGACCTCCCTGTATATGTATATGGCAAATTTACATTTATAAATTTCATCTTTAAGATAACCCCAAAAGTAAAAATCTAACGGAGTCATATCGGGTGATCTTGGAGGCCAAGGAACACGGCCACTTGTGGATATCCATCTATCCTGAAACATACTACTGGGTAAGGTTCTCACTTGATGGAACTGATGAGGAGGTGTTTTATTGTCGTCTACATATATTTTTGCACTGCACGTTTTCACGGTACAACACCACTTAACATCCAATTTACACACAGATCTTTTTGAATACTTGTGTGAATTCAATAAAATGAGTTCGTTTCCACGTTGACTAATTACCACTTCCATGGTCAAACAAGGTAAAGAAATAGTAACATTTGTTTCCAGTTCTTATGAGGCCTGTACACCACGTGACTTTCTTGAGCACACCGGTAGTACTCCCCGCTACCCGCTGAAACTACCATGCTGCATTCAGGCGCGTGCAACGTTCATTTTATAATTTATCTCAGATACTCCAAGAGAGACCGACAAAGACAGTCATATGTTAGTAACGCTCAGCTTAAAATATAAGTACACTTTTACCCGTCAGATCTGGCAACACGGCGAACAACCACACAACTGAGACGAATTCTATATTTTCTTCATTTGCGGACAGTCCCGAATCATTGATGCTTTAATATACCATTTTTATTAAAAACCTATTTATGACAATTATTACCGACATTTTGAAGGTTAAAACAGTTCGTTTATGTGATTTTTGTATTTTAAACTGTTCTTATGCATTCCATTATTATTAGCAATTTGAATTTATTTTTACATCAAAAATTTCAATTTGTAGTTTAGTATTTTTTCTCCTCGGGTTACAACAAATTTTGAATACAGTAAAGTATTTCGATAATGGTTTATCAGAACTTGTTGCAATTTGGCACACAGTTAGAAGTATTTATATTCTATCGTTTAAAATAAAATTTCAGAGAGATCGGTTTAGTAGTTTCGGAGATTAATCGTTCAAAAATTTTGCGGACAGACGACAGACAGACGGAAACGGGAAACCTTAATTTTTATGTTCTGTGGGTTATGAAACGTGGAGAAAACATGAAATTAGACATTTATCAAAATCGACCTATTAGAATAATTCTCTTAGCTTACGCCCGCGAAGTAAAAAGGAAATAAAGAGTACATTTAAAAGGCATAAATTGTTTTTATTTTTTTTTATTTTAACATAAAATTATTTGTCCTTGGTTTTATTGCAATTTCTTATTTCTATTCCCCTTGGGAACCTTGCATCTACCAATTCTGGCAACATATTTTCGAAATGAAATTTCTCTCAGTGGAATAAGCATTTTGGTATTCCAAAACGATACATCTCGTTCAATGTACAAAAAATTTTTTATAAGATTATATATTTAAAAAATTATCATTTTCACCTCTTCGACTAAAATTCCATGGGGAGACCAAACTACAAAATAACAAAATTTCTTTTTTGTGACATGTAGCTGCCCTTCAATCTGAAAGAAATAATTGTGGTTGCGTTTTGAAATTAAATCGTTTGCTTCTGCAAGAACCGCAAACGTTATTTTCTTTTTTGTTATGGCCGCTTTGGGATCAATTGTGGCTGCTATTGCAGACACTTTACCTCTATAATGGCATCATTGCCTACCAGACCATCTGGACTTGCAGGTAAAACGCAGTTATCTTCATCTACAAATAACCCACAACTTTGGACAGTGACATCAAATTCAGTTTCAAATTGTCGAATGGCGAAAGGTTCTTTTTCACACCCATATCTGGTGCTATTATTGCCAACAAAATTGGAGCATAAAATATTTTTTTAATTTATTGTCTTGAAGCATTTGCTCGCATTTTGCATGGCCCCAAAGTGCGAAGCTGTTAAACGAACAGCCCTTTCTTGTTTCCACAAAGCATCTGAAGTTTGGCCTCTTGTTTCCGTTTCCTCTTTCGTTTTTTCTAAAGATTTTAAGAAATCTTTTTTTTCCTTTGTAAATGTGCTCTGGCAAATCAGGTTTGGTCGAAGCTTCTGGACCATAATCCTTATCAGTTTGTGCGGCTTTTGTAACTGATTTTTTAAAAAGTGTTCTGTTAATTAGACCTTGACTATTTTGCAAACATTTTCGCCGTTTTATCCTTTGGATGTATTTTTTTGTAAAGGCGGATAGACTCTTGCTTGTAATTGCCTTTTGCATGAGGTAATGATAGCCTCCTTTATTATTATAACTTACTACTGCAGCTTCACATCTTGTTTGGTATGATCCTTTAAGACTAAAGTTGATTCTTTTACCTCCTACAAATTTGCAAACAACAGAATTGAGGCGTATAGTGCAACAACGGCCTAACCAATGAAGAACAGTTTTGAGAAAAAAGAGTTTAAAAATTCAAAATTTTTTAAAAAGGCGGTCTTTCTCGTATTTCTTAATGACAATTATTGATTTTTTAATACTTTGATCGTTTCTAAATGTTGTACTGGTATTTTCTATAAAACTTTTATTATTTCTATTTTATAGTATCAAAAAAATTGTTAGGCTGTTGTTGCACTAACGGTTTTTGTTTTGGTACTAAAATAGTGTGCAGTGCAGAATAAAACAAAATCCCATAGAAAGCAAATAAACTACTTTTATTTTTGAAAAAAATAATAGTAAGCACACCTAACAACAGGTTTATCGAAAGAAAAATAAGTTTGGTGTTAAAAGAAACATTATGTCAAGCAAAATATTAAACTTATAAGTAACGTCCTGGTTTATAATATCAATTTCTATCCCTACTCCTGTTTTTTGTTGATCTTCTTAGCTGATTTACATTGTCTGCCTTTAGTCTGCTTTCCTTTAATCGATTGTTGGTCTACCAAGGTGACATTTTCTATTGTGGTGGACGAACATATAGTAACACGTGCAGGTTCATCAGCACTTGCAGATGCAGCAACACTACGAAGTACCATAGTATCATCGTCCTCATTCATTCCATCTTCAACATTTTCATTACCATTGTTTACTTGCAGTAAATTATTATAAAAGTTGTGATAGATTGGCGGTATATAAGGCAGTAGATCTTGTAAGTTGGAGTATTTTGCAGCTTCTATTTTTCTCCCTTCTGGGTACAAAATATCTAATTTAACCTTGTATGGGTGTGTATTCCTTTTCTTTACGTCCACTTTTTCGAATAAGGGTCCCTCAATGTTTGAATATTTGAAAAGTATTTCTTGTGGGTAATTTTTACATACCTTAACCACTGCATTTTTAACCATCTTACTTCACCTTTCTCGACAGATTTCTTCCTGTCTTTTACGCACTTTTCTAATGTTTCTGTACTAATAAAATCGTCCTTTGAAAGTTCAAATACCGTGAATGGTTTACGTTTTCTAGCGCTTCTGACTACTTACGTCCAATCAGTTGAGATGTAAATGTCGTAGCAATTTTTGTGTTTTTCTATTATCCCAAAATCTTGATCACAAGTCATATAAGAATGTCCCGAGACCAAAAACTTGTGATCTATTTGACAAACACTTGAAATGCCGTTATTAATGATGTAACTGCACATGACAGCTACTGTAATATTTCGATTTTGACCACCGCACTGGTCACTGTACATAATCAACTTAGATGTAGTGACAAAATTCTTCATGAAATGTAGCAAACACGATCCAATTTCTTGGGGTCCACAAGACGCCATTGCCTCATTCCATAAGTACATGTAAGCATTATTACTTGATAAATTGTGTATCCCTAGGCAATAGGTCCAGAGTTGTCTTTTATAATAACAAACTCCAGTACTAAGATGCGGTGTAGGAAGAGTTCTCATTAAATCGAATGCAATTACTGTGACATCGTTATTCCGTCTTTCCCAAGTTCTGCATCTGTTTTTGTTCCATTTCTGGCTGCTTCGGCTTTGCGTAGGTGCAATTCTTTTTCGTTCTTGTATTTCTTTACCAACTCTTCATTAGTTTCCGATTTTATTTTTTGTTCCAATGAGTCGCAGGTTTTGCAACTATCGGATAAAGGGGCACGGAACGATAAATTAAAGCTGTTCCTAAATATGTCTCTGAAGATATATTTCGAAACAGGATTTTTTACATCCTTTTTATACAAATCATACATAATGGACAAATTCAATGTTGGTGCTAATTAAAATTTCTTACTATTATTTGTCTTGAGTAGTGAGACTGATACTTAGGAAACTTGTTAATGAAGTTGATAACACCCCGTTTTCGAGAATCACTTGTTTTATCTTTTATCTTTAAATGGAGCTTCTCCAGTTTGCTTGTTCTTTATAGAACGTGTCAGACGACCATCTGACACACCTAGGCATCTTTTAAAAAAATATTTGCACGCAGGTATGTCGATTCCATGTTTGCTGGGTAATGAATAAAGTCGAGTATAACTACTTTTTGAGATTGTAACAACTGTGGTGCGTCTAGTTTTTTTAACTAGTCGAATTTGAAGATCATGATCGCCTAGCGCATAAAACGTTTCAAATATTTTTGTCCTCTGTTCCAAAGAAACTAACTTGTGAGACTGTCTAATACATTGACAGTCACTATTATCAAAGGTTTTGTTGGGTATGGTTTTACCTCTGGCAGATACATATTCCTGACCGCTATTTCGAAGCTTCTTTCTTACATTTCTTTTCCACATACTTTAATTTTTAAACTTTCTCCTATCGACACGTTTTCTTTTTCGCGGTGGTGTTGGGCCTGTTCCACCTGCCTCTATTGCCAATGAATCTACATTGACAACTGCACTAGCACTATCTAATTTCTCAACATCCGAAAACGGCAATTTCGTTATATCTAAATTAGAACACCAAATTATTGATAATAATTAATTTATAATAATTATTTTATGTAAGTTTTATAGTCAACGCCAGAGTCAGACTCATCACCTGATGGCACATAACTCGAACCTGAGTCTACATATGGTTCATCTTCTGTCTCTAAATCACTGTCCTTTGAGCAACCTGAAAATTCGTTTGTTATGCATCCTTTTGAACACCAAAGAATTAGCGATAAGCAGATAACCTCAAAATATTAATTAGTAAATTAATTGCATGAACACAACATTTTATTAAGTCTAATGACAACAAAATACAGTAAACACAACTTACCTGAAATTGCCAAAAAGCTCGACATTTTACATTAACCATTAGCATTAACACAATGCCCACCAAACGTTGCAAATTTATTAATGTCAGCGAACTGTATAGACAGGCCAGTGTTGCACTTCAAGAAAGCACTATCAAGGCAACGGCTCTCAATTGGGCCACTGTTGCACCATCAGGTTTTAGAATTGTTAGTATGAAACAATAGTACTCTACTGCCATCTGTTGACATTTTGTAGAATTTCTCTTGGGCCACTACTGCACTATGTTATTTCTCAAGTATTTAGAACACAAATGGCGATAAAACACGAAAATTCAATTTTGTCGGTTAGGCCTTTGTTGCACTATACGCCTCAATTGTATTGCTCTGCTAAATTAGTGTCCATGTTTAAAATTAAACTGGTTGCATTAAAAAACAAACGATTAATAATTATTTCTATGCAGCAACCCACAATGAATCATTTCAGGCACATAATTATTCTCAGTGCCTCGTTTAAAGCAATTAAAATACGCCAATTCTTCACAAATTCCATGTTCTCCAAACACACGAGAGACTACATTCATTAAATCTTTACACAACCTTGACACTTGTTTAAACGGAATTTCTTCTGTTCTTCTATATTTAATAGCTTTTGTTATTGCCGTTCTAAGCCTGCATCTATTGTTATCTACAACTTTCCGCAAAGATCGACTAACAGGCATATTTTTTGAATGACTTCTTTTCTCTTCTAGAAAAGTGTAAAAAAATAAGTATACAGATGAATCCGAAAAATTAAATAAATATGTACTTACTACATAACTCTCGAAGTTTGGTAGAAAAATTTCTTAGTAAGTGATTTTTGCATTCCACTTTTTGCACAAGTCTATGCTCATATGGTTGTGCTTCTATTAATTTACGATGAGCGCTACTGTCACCATCTCCCACAAGTTTTAAATATATCAATCCATGCATTTGAATGCTTTGTTTAAAGCCTTCGGAAATAATGGCAGCTTCCATAGGTACTTGCTGAGGTTCCAGACCAATTTTTAAAATGCACATGATCTAATACTGTTGTATTTTTTTCTTCAGCACGAGTACAGACACAACAATATTTATTCTTGATCCCAAGAAACAATAGTTTCTGAGTTCTGTAGCCAATAATACATGCCTAAAAAAACAAACATTTTTTTATGGTTTTATGAAAAATTTTGATAAGTGAATAAATGTCAAGAAATAAAACCACTCCTGATGCTGCGTCATAGTTGACATTATAAGAACGTTTAGCCAACGCTCCATCAGCAATCACGGTTATATATGGAACATTATCAGAGTCAACTTCCCCTAATTGTGTTGCTAACTCAAATTCTTCTTTTCCTGCGTCTTCCATAGCTCTCCATACTGTGGCATGAATTGCGTATGAAACTTCATCTTGATATTTTTGATAGGTTGTGGGTGACATGAATGCTACATTTGCAACACCTAAAGTTTCTTCCATTGTAGAATATCCAATTCCATTGGAGATGACACCCAAAGTCAATGCTGACTTTATATTCATATTAGCGTTGCACTTATCATCATTCAACTTCAAGACTTTTTCGATGTTGCACATTTTACACTGTAACCGAATTATTGATTGTAAACCTTGCCTTATCTCTTTTAAAACACACATATCAGAAATATTACAATCAAAAGGTTTGTGATTGCATATCTCTTGTACTTGTTGGAAAAAGAAACCAATATCGACAATACGTCTTCCTTCGAGAATAATTTCACTTGGGCCCTGATTTTCCATTGTTAAACTGGGAAATAAATTAAAGCATAAGTATACAGTATGTCCCCGGGTTGAGTTCACAAGAGAAAAAAATATTTTTAATGGTTCGACATACTTTCTCTCTTCATTAATTAAGGGTGATGATTCAAAGATGTCTTCACTATTCATTTCAAATGAATTTTCTTGAAAAGCTGAAGAAGTTGTTGCTTCATTGCAAATATCAAGCGAAGTCTCTTGTCTTGTCGATGGTGGCAATTTATTATTATCGGTGTCACATTGCATAAAAGACTCATTTTGTATATTCGTAGTGTCAGGTAGAACATTCTTTTGATGTCTTTAAAAAATAATGTGAGCAATAATAAAAACATGGAAAGAATTACAAACTTCTTTTGAGCGCTTCGACGACTGCGTCTTTTAGATGATAAGTGCAGTGATTTTCGACCAAATCTAGCTTGCTGTCTAACAATTCCACCCATCTTAGACTCACAAAGCAAGTTTAAAATAAGTGCATCAGCAAATTCAACACGCCCAAAATTTGCGAGGATCCGTACACCAACTACGCACAAATAAATGCAATGATCCTAAAATGGAAGATATTTTTAAAATTATCATAAGCAGCCGAAAACATACAACGAAAAAGCAGAGAAACATATACTGGAAATAGAGGAGAGTAACCGGGGGTAAAGGTTCGCATTTTTTACAATTTATTTTTTTTAAGCTTTGGCCTTCATTGTATCTGCTTCATTTTTTTTAATATAGGTAGAAGTATACTCTACCTTATTTTAAAATTCAGAGGTTCTGTGAAAACAATAAATATTTTATTTAAATCTTGGTTTTAGTCAAACTGGGTTCCGAGGTAAATAAGAAGCCGCCGCAGTCAGGCCGTAGGATTAGACGGCACCCTTTTCATGCCCGCCGCAGACCGGCCCCATATTTTGGGTTTAGGCTGACCATCGCCGCAGTCCTGCTACACCGCCGGTGATAACATATATATTGTCGAAATAATCTATCAGCTCCCTTCCGTATTCAGGAGCAATATTTTTCAAATGCGCCATGCCCTGTGCAACATCATGCAGCGGTAAGAAAGCCAGTCTATCTAGCATTCCACAAAATAAATTGAATTCCTCATTTTGTCTATAAGCCACTGCTAAACCTAGCTCTTGAACTTTGCAATATGTACTTTGTGTAAGATGATAAAAGCATCCATGAATTGTAACATGTTCACCTAAAACATGCTTAATTGCTTGCATGACGGCTTTCTCAAAATCCATATGAATCGTAATGGGATCGGGATACAATTATTCTAGCTCTTCACACTTTTGCATTATTATTTGCAGCATGTTTCCATACGTTTCTTGCGTTTTCCTTTGCAACAAACAGTAAGCTGCAGTTATAAAGATGCCATTCATTGGTACGCGGACTACATACTGTTGCATAAACTGAGAAGGAGCCAACTTAAAGTTCCCATCCATGTACCATGATTCAGCTGATGCTAAGTGTCTTAAAAAATTGTTGCTAGCAAATATAGGTATGCGTTGGTGTGTATCAGGTCCGTTGTCATGCAGCAAAAAGTTTTCTGGGATACACCTCCAGTTGTACACCATTCATCTAAAAAGTAAAATTATATATTATATTATCAAAGCTCCGCTATAGTACCAACATTTTTGATTTTGATTTGGTGCTTTAGCAGAATGTAGACTTAGTTCAATTTGAAAAGTTACTCTCAATTAAAAGATTCCTTAAACTGGCTGGAGTGGTAGGAACATCACTCTTCTAATTATTGTTCTTTTGGCGGATTCTTCGGCGAGCATGCGAGAACGTGTAAGGTTATTCAGTAAATTTGCAAAGGATTCGCTAAAATGTCTAGCGCGTTCTTTTATATTTGTAACCGCTTTTGTTACACTAATTCGCTCCGCATCAGCTGGGTGGTTGTGGATATTTCTCATCTAAAATAAAATTAATTGTATTCACCATACTTTCTTAAGCTCCAAATTTTTGGAAAATGCGTATATAAGAAAAAAATTCCTCCGGAAAAACCAACCAATCCTGAAAAGATTACCCATCTTTTTATACCATTATTATAATATTAACTATTTTTAAAATAAGAACATTCGTGACCTCCATGTGGACTATATTGTGATTGTATTGTTATATATACCTGGGGATTATTGTTGAATAAATCGGTGGTAAGAATTCCTTTGCACTTGAGAGAATTTTTCTTACTACATTTACAACTAATTTTGGCCACGCACTATCTTTGTGCCTTGTACATGTACCCGATTTAATTACTTCCATACTGCTGATATAACAAATAAATAGACCACTAATAAACACTGATTACACTGAAAAAACTTTCGTTTTATAGCTTATCTGACAGGCCCTTCTTACTAGATGAACGGCTTAAGACGACTGATTTCCAAATTTTAGAAGAAATAGGAGAAGAACCAATAAGACGGATAATGATTAGAATTCCTAGAATTCCACTAAGTACTTCAAATATTCTAGTAGAGATTATATAATATTGTAATCACGTCGTTAAAAGAGATTCGTAAAAGGGCATTACATATTTTCGAGCCGATTTACAAGAAGTCGTATAAAGATAATAGCTATTTTTGTATTACTACAGTGCTTTGTATGTCTTTAAATGCCAATCAAGTTTATTTTGTGTAATTTAAATTTTTGATAAAAGTAGCGCGAGGGTTCCTTTAAAAAAAATTGCCTTCTAGCATCCAATGCGAATTTGAAAAATGAAAATGTAATCAGACAAGAGTTGTGTACGAATGCTCTTTAGTTAGAGAATTAACCGGATTAATTATAGAGAAACGTAATGTTTTATGTCAAATTTTTGAAAACACCATGCTAAAAACAAAAACAATTACGTATCAGCAAAAAAAGCACCATGTTTTTCTTATCGCTGTAAGAATTCCTTTGTGCTTCTGATTGGTGCACGTGACTCGATTTTTGTAATGAAATTGGTCGACAATATATGAGTATAATTATCAATTTTAATTTTTTAATGTTCTATCTAAATCTATTTCGTATTTGTTTGGATTTTCTATGGAAATTTATCTTCTGGAATGTCTCGTTCTTTATTGCTACTGTGGGAAATCACCGCTCATTTTTTTAGTTCATCAGCTAAACCACTTCCGTCTGATCTTTACCGCTGTAGAAATAATTATTTCTAGCATCAGCTAGGCACATAATTTTCAGACCATATTTGCATGGTTTCAGAGGCATATATACATTTCGAACTTGTACCTACCTCTGAATGCAACAAGCATTTCATCAATGCAAGTGTTAGCACCCATGGAGTATACGGCCTGAGAATTAATGATAAACTGGTTGAACATTTCTGAAATGGCACAAACAGGATCTTCATTTCGTCTCTCATTTCGATCTTAAGGATTATCAAATGGTAGACATATAAGCAAGAAAGCAAATCTACTTTTACAGCGAAAAATCTCTCTTCCGGTACCGTCAGTAGCAAAAATTCTTTCAATTTTTCGTGGTTTGAAACAAAAACGGCCGTATAAAATAAAAGACCAATGAATGCCTTTAGCCAATACCACCTAGAGACTGAAGGCCAGTCAACTGAAAATGCTGAGTCATCACTAGTAGGCTATAGGTTTTAACTTAACAGCGCACGCATATACGCGCGTTATTTAAACATCACTTTGTTTTATAAATATTTTGGTTTCAGATGAATTAGGAAATAAAAAAATGTCTGAATCTAAATCTTCTATTTTTTCAAAAGACAGTGTTTTTGCAATTTGCCTATGATTATTTTCTATTAAAAATTCATGTTCAACTTTAAGCAGTTTTTTTACAATTAAATAATTATAAGCAACAAGGGTCACTACACTTTCACTTGGGTAGCTTAAGCCCCCACGATCATTAGCAGAAATTAAAGTTGAAAAATTCACAAATTCACTAGCTTCTTTCAAAACTGTTTTGCAATAATCGCACTGTAATTTTTTCACTGCGGAATAAGATGCGTATCCAGCAATATACACAATATGAGGCCACGTGTTATCATCGATACAATCAATTTCGTCATCGTCGATAATGCAAGCATCTTTAATTAAAATTGGTATTTTTTTGATAAAATTTGTCTCGGCTATAGAATAACCTTCTGGCTCGTCTCTAAATGAAGAAATATCTTCAGGAGTTATTTTCACATCACCATGCAATGATTTTAAAATTAATGGCACTACGCTCTGCATACGGAGTTTTGATTCAGATTCAAAAACTTGTCGAATCGAAATATGATACTGTGTCCCAGCCTGCTGTCTGTACTTTCCAAATCTTTCCTCCAATTTGTCAGTCTGCACTTGTCCACATAAGAAAAAATTAAATTTTTTTGTGTCTAAACAATAGTTCGCCATTTTGATTAGGGCATCTGTGCTTTGATATAGAGCTTTATGAGTCTCTGTTGTTAATTTTCCACCAGACTCACATTTTTCCCATCGAGATAACCAGTTTAAGAAAGCTGTCAAAAAACTTATATGTTCTGATGTTTTAGTAATGGGCTCTTGAAAAGTATTTCGTAAACGTTTGCCTTTAAGTAAAGTTTTCACATTGACAATATCCCACCATGTACAGAATATTTCAATATAGTTGGCAGTATCTTGATAACTTTCTAAGCTTTTTTTTAGACCAAATTCTCTTAATGCAGTTACCATAGTTCTGTTGAAGACTTGCAAAGTTAGTTTCACATTTTGTCTTTCTATTGAAGTAGGAAAAAGAGCTTTTAAGGAAAGAGAGTATCCATATTTAAGCAGCTGATCTTTTTCTACGGAATGCATCTGTTTTAATGCTTAAAATGAAGCCAGTTTCATTACTTCCACTTTGAAATCTGGGTACATCATATATTGAAAGGGTTTTTGGTTTAACCAGCTGTTTTTAATGTTTTTCATTATATGTACTGTATCTACCAAATAAAAAAGAGGCATTGACGCATCCTTTGGGTGACAATAAGTATTTGAAAACAATACCGGAGGATTATTAAAGAATGACATGGCTTTCCGATTGATTGAATTGTTATCTGTAACAACTGCTAAAACTTCAAAGCCTATATTTTCTAAACCCAATATAATTTTTTTTATGAATTGGTGTAACAAATCTGCATCGAGTGTCTTCACGGGAACAATATGAACCACATCCTTATAGGTTGACAAAACGCTGTTGTTCATAAATACGTGGGCACTTGTGGCACATTCAGCACTGTTAAATGCACCACCCACAATATTTCCACCCTTGTAATCCATATACGGCTTAATATGGATCTCATCTACCATTAAAACAACTGTTTTATCTTTTGGATTCAAAAGTTTAAATTTTGACAATGCATAATGTAAAAAACCTGACTCATTTTGCTCTAAACGAGGGTCCGTAGTAAAACTGTTACAGATTCTTTAACTGTACTTGGAGATGGTAGAATTAAATTTCCTGAATGCCGAATAAATTTATAAGCATGAGGAGAAATTGAATGTAGCAAACCACAAAATAAAGTTGGTTCCCATGAATATCTCAACCTTGTTTTACAATCGATAGAAAGTAAATTGATTTGATCAAGTAAGAATCCAATAAAACTTTTACGTTCTTGCAACTTCGGTACCAATGACTCCAGAGCTTCTGTTATTAAGTTAATGTTCTGTTTAACTGATTTGTCTTCATACTTTTCTATTAAAGTGGATCTTGAAATTAAACAGAGAACTTCTTCAATAATGTTTACATTATTTACAACCATGGGGAATGTGAACTGTTCTCTGGTAAAGATTTAATTTCAATATCCCCCGAAAACAAAGACAAGGTAAGATCCTCTGATATACGAATAAAACATTTAATAACGGGTTTTAAGGTATGCTCGTCCACGTAGAAAAAGTAGACACAGTTGTTTTTGCTTGAAGTTATCCAATTGCCTAATTCTACATCTTCTAGTTTACTACGAAGTTCATTCATGCTAGTAAAAGCTTTACGTTCATTATAACACTTTTCAGTTTCGATGCTCATTTCAATAGCGTCTTTCATCAGTTGACATTCTAAGCGCAGTCTTTTTTTGTCTGGCTCTTCTCGATGATAAACTTTCTGCTTTGACATGTATGTCGGGCAATTGGGAAATTTATTTGGAACTACACCTAATACAAAATAGAACTTAATGAATAAGAAAGTACAAAACACAAAGAAAAGCTAACCTTTTACTAAACGTGGGCGACCTAACGGAGCAGTTAATAATGTTCCAGTTTTTTCATCAAAAAATTTAGTAACCCTTTCTACCTCATCTTGCTGAAAATGCAGTTCACAAACCTACAATAAATTTAATAGTGTTAATGATACACTGATACACAATTAATGTATTCAAAACTCTTACTTTTGTGTTACTCGTAGGTAAAAAATTTTCTCTCTTTATGGCATTAATCCATTTACTCCTATTATCATCATCTTTAGGGAAAGAAAACGTAGCAACTTTGGGACCACCTTCATAGTTGCCCCTGCATTTCGGTACACAGCATTTATACGGCATTTTCTAAATTTCAAAAATACCTATGTATTAATTCTTTGAAATAAATAGTAACTTGGACAAAAAACATAAGCAAATGTGAAATGAAACATAACCTATACAATGCACTTTAATTATGTCCAAAATTGTATAAGTTACTTGAAATGGCGTACCAATAGCTTAAATAAGTAATCCATATTTACCTATTATTTAAATATAATCAGAAACTCCTTTAAAAAGCACAAATAAAACAGTTTTTAGTACTACACCAAACTACACGCTGTCACACACAACGGCAAAACTGGCCTACTGTTACTGACGTCAGAGCAGCTGTTTGGGTTTGTTGCTTGGCCTTGTCTCCACGTGGTATTGCTTTAGCTCAATCATATCTAAATCCCTCAATTCAGACCGAGAGGTCCTTTTATATTTTGCCCTTAGGCTTTCAATTTTTAAATTTGTCCATCGTAAAATTATACGTAAAATATTTTCCGTAAACAACGAGCTCCACACGTCAAGTGGTTCTGCTGTATTTTCCAATTTTGCAGATGGTCGTAAGCCAGGCAATTGCATTATAATGTTATGGTATAGTGTTCTGGTGCGAGAATAGAAACTTTCAGAAGACCATTTGAATTGATTCTTACGATAGTTATTTTTCTTTATGGCATCTATTCACTTTCTTCGTCGAAATCATCACTCAACACTGCATTTTCTTCTTCTGTAATTCGAATGTCGGATTCATCGTCTTCAATTTCAACTTCAGAGACTGTATCATGGTAACTGATTTCACAAATTTCATCATCCACATCGTCTTTTGTCACTAAAATCACTTTCGCATTCTTCGTACCATTTTAAACATGTTTCTTCAAAAGCCGTGTCCAATGCATTTGTACAGGGTGTTTCTAAATAAGTGCGAACGTGTTTAGGGAGTGATTACTTGTCGAAAATTAAAGGGGGTCTTTCATGTAAACAAGAGCTCTTAGGCCTGTACTTGAAAAGTTACACGCTTCCAAAAATGAGAAAAGAAATTAGTTTTTTTTTTGCTTTTGTGAAATTGTCGAAGAGTTAAAGAAATGGCGTTTTGTGGGCGTGTTCTACCAATAAAAACGCTACCTATGAATTTTTTAAAATTTTGTTGTGATCTTTTAAAGGGGTGAAACATGCAACCCCTATTCCATTTTTTACCAGAACTTTTTAACAAAATAAAATTTCTTGATTTAAAAATATCTGTTGAAAAGAATGATTTAGTGCTAAACTTTTTAAATTCTTGTGTTGTTTCCGTAAAAGCAATAGTTTCTTAATAAAAAAATAAAATAAACATCGTGCATGAACGGATCTTCTGCAAATGGAATCGAAAAAATCTAGAAGGTGGCTGTCACGTTTTGTTTGCACAAATTAAGACGTCAATCGTAGTATTTTAAAATTATTTCGCTTGTTTTAACTTTTAATGTAGGCATGTACCAGTACCATGTTTTGTTTTAATAGAATATCAAATTAAAAATACAAACAAAACAAAATTATGTGTATTACAACAAAGAAAAAGACAACAAGATCAAACGGAACAGAGTTATAAAAACTGCTCGAAATGACCACCTCCAACCATTAGACAGGAAGCAAGTCTCATAGATTGACGCAAACGTTGAAATATTCCGGGTGTGTTTGGGATTGTCTCGCAGCCTGCAATGATGCGATTCCTTAAATCATTTACACATTCAATGGGGGTCGTATAAACCAAGGACATAAGGTGACCCCAGAAGCAAAAGTCCAAGGGGTTAAGTCTGGAGATCTGGGAGGCCAAGGTTGAGGTTCTGCTCGGCCTATCCAACGATTTGGATACACGTCGTCCAAGTACTGACGAGCAGTTATGTTAAAATGGGCAGGCGCACCATCGTGCACAAACCACATTCGTGGTCGAATAGCTAGTGGAACATTTTCAAGTAAAATGGGAAGCTGCTCCTGGAGAAAATTTGTATAGGATGCACCATTTAGCTTCAACGGTAGAAAATACGGTCCAATAACATTGTCGCCAATAATTCCGACCTACAGGATAAGTGAAAATTCATATTGGTACCGACCTTCTTGAATTGCATGTGGGTTATCTTCGGCCCATAGATGGTTGTTATGAAAATTTGTAATCCCTTGCCTTGAAAAGTTGGATTCGTCCGTGAATAATATGTTTTCTAAAATTTGAGCATTTTGGGTAATCATTTGAAGACTCCATTGACAAAAGTGTACTCGATGGGAAAAATCTCGCGGCAAAAGTGCCTGGACTCGTTGAAAATGGTAAGGATACAATTGGTAATTCTTTAAAATTTTCCAGATTAGTTTATTGCAAACATTTAGTGTTTCAGCAATTTGCCTTGTACTTAATTCCGGACGATCTTCAATCATATTAAGAACCTCTTCTTCCAGTGCCACCGTTCTTACTACTCGTGGACGACCACAATCAGTGTTTCGTTTTTGAAAAGTCTCTCTTTCACGGAGACGTTGGTGAAGAGGTGCAAAAATTGTGTGATGGGGTATCACGCGCTGAGGATACATCTCTGCATAGAGCCGTCTAGCTTCCAAAGAATTTCCATTGGCACGACCATACATAAAATGCATGTCGGCCATTTCAGCGTTAGTGTAATTATTCATATTGAAGATTTAAAAGGCACAATTGAACTTTCAGCTACCACATAAAAATCAAAGCGACTTGACAGCCACCTACTAGATACTACGATTGAAGTCATAATTTGTGCAAACAAAATGTGACAGCCACCTACTAGATTTTTTCGATTCCATTTGCAGAAGATCCGTTCATGCACGATGTTATATTTTATTTTTCTATTAAAAAACTATTGCTTTTACGGAAACAACACAAGAGTTAAAAACGCTTAGCACTAAATCATTCTTTTCAACAGATATTTTTAAATCAAGAAATTTTATTTTGTTAAAAAGTTTTGGTAAAAAATGGAGTAGGGGTTGCATGTTTCACCCATTTAAAAGATCACAACAAGATTAAAAAAAATTCATAGGTAGCATTTTTATTGGTAGAACACGCCCACAAAATGCCGTTCCTTTAGCTCTTCAGCAATTTCACAAAAGCAAAAAAAAAACTAATCTTTTTTCTCATTTTTGGAAGTGTGTAACTTTTCAAGGACAGGCCTAAGAGCTTTTGTTTACATGAAAGACCCCCTTTAATTTTCGACAAGGAATCACGCCCTGAAAACTTTCGCACTTATTTGGAAACACCCTGTATACATAGTCGAATATTTGGAATGATTTCATTCGACATACGCCCATCACTACTTTTATGTAAGGGTGTTCAATAAGTTTTTTAGTCCTCGGTGACTGTGGATTGCAAAAAGTTTCTTTGCAGTTTGAATTCTTTCTCGAAACCTGACCCTAAAGCATTCATGAAATATACAGGGTGTAACTAAAACGCTTGTCCAAGTTTTGACTGCAAGTTCTCCATACCAGAAAAAGAAAAAAGTTCATACGAACATAGGTCCGAAAATGCTTCGTTGCGGAGTTACGGCATTCTAAAGTGATACTTGTTGGATTACTTTTGTTTATATAATTATGGTAACTGTAGGACCAGCGTTTTGAAATTCTATATACTTACTATATATACGCTACTCATACGCAAGCATACAGATTAGAGCCTAGTTTCGTGCGCCAGAGGCGTCTCAAGTGGGAGGATAAGGAACTGTTACCTACAATAACTTTTCCATTATTTTGATTTTCATATTTTTGAATAATATTATTAGGCATGTGAAAATATAAAAAAGGTACTGTTATTAAAAGTCGTAAAAATCGAGTGGCTATTAAAATTTTAAACTTGGTACTATGTGTATTAAATTTTCATCATCGATTCAGAACAACACGACAGTAAAAGAGACTCAAACATTTGTCTGCAAACGATTAGTTGTCAAGGTGCTGCCCATTTAGTGTTAATAAATTTAGTTATGTTTAGATAAAACATTTGTTGGGTTGTACCATTTATACCTTATGAACTAAACATTGGCGTTTATACCAACTTTTTTTATTGTCCCGAATCCATAAAACATATGATACGAATTTAATCCACATAGTAGCAAATTCTTAAATTTTTAGCGCAATTTGATTCTACATAGAAATTGAATTTTCTCGAAAACCGTTGGGTTTATTTACATTTAACATAAATTCTTTTTTTTGGGTATTTTTGCATACTGAATAAAATTAATTTTGTCAAAAATTAGAAAAACCAAATAATGTAAAAGATATTGTAGAAGGAACCACAGTACTAGTGAACATCTACTGCTACTACTACTATGAAAGTATTAATAGGAACGTCTGTGGAATGCCATCTAGATATTTGTCTGGCCTTTGTCGATTTTTAGAAGGATTTCGACTCTGTGGAGCGCTCTAAAACACGCTAGAATTCACAACATCTACAGGGGATTTTTCTTTTTAGTATACATAGCCTATGTATACTTTTAAAAGAAACGCGTCAATTTCGCCTATTGTGTAGGCAACCAACTATACAGACAACTCAAGCATGCCACAGCAATCAAATTAATTCAATGCTAAAAAATAAAATTAATCTTTATTTAGTGTCAAACAATTGTTAGAAAATTTAAATCAGAGGTATGCGTAATAAATTCCCATAAAATAAAAACTGAAAGTAATCACGTTTTAACCGAAGAAATGAAATGAAATATTTTATGCTACGTTGAATAATAATAATTAAAATAAGTGTGCGATCGCCGGGAATTGAACTCGGATCAACTGCTTGGAAGGCAGCTATGTTGACCATTACACCACTTTGCCGCTGATGTATGTGTTTTGTACAAAAGAAATATAATGTGCACGGACCTTACGGAAACACCACCCTGTCAATTTTTGCATTTAACAAAAAAGTCATAATCTGTGTCCTATATACAGGATGAAATACTTATTTAATATAAACACTGCATCAAAATAACCTTCATACTCAAATAATTACAACTATAGTGACGTTTGTTTCTGATTTTTAGTTGTCGGTATAGTTGGTTGCATACACAATAGGCGAAATTGACGCGTTTCTTTTAAAAGTATACATAGGCAATGTATACTAAAAAGAAAAATTCCCTGTATATACAGCTACTGGAACATATCTACAGAATGCCATGTTTACCATAAAATTGCAAGAATATACAGACCACCTTATGATTAAAAGATGCATAAGACAGGGCGACACTATGAGCCCAAAGCTTTTCAACTTTGCTCTGGAGGATGTTTTCAGGATTTTAGAGTGGATAATGGTATAATTATCAACGGAAAAAGATTAAATCATATTCGATATGCCGATAATGGTGTTCTCATTGTTCAAACACCTGAGGATCCGCAAAACATGCTAATTGAATTAAGTATCGAAACTGCTGAAATTGGACTCAATATGAAGTTTGTTAAAACTAAGGTGATGTGTAAAGCGGACTCTCATATCAAAATATATAATAAAAATATAAAAACCGTTTAGAACTACAACTATCTTGGACATATGATAACCTTAGGTAAAGAAAATCAGTTGATAGAGATCAACAGAAGAAAATGGTTAGCATGGGTAGCTTTTGGCAAGTTAAGCAACGCCTTAAAAAAACAAAAATATACCCATGTTTCTTAGAAGATGGATTTTATGATCAATGTGTTCTGCTACTATAGATGTATGGAGTCAAGACATGGACCATCACAAAACAAACAATGAATAAATTGAAAACTACTCAAAGAGCCATGGAACTGCAGATTCTCGGCATATCCCTAAGAGACCGAAAGCGAAATACGTGGATCCGGCAAAAAACAAAGATTAAAGACATCCCGGAAGCTATGACAGAGCAGAAATGGAACATTGCAGGCCATATAGCACGGGTCAAAGACGACAGATGGTCCAGTACTATATTGAGATGGAGACCATATATTGGGAATAGATCTAGAGGATATTCCCCATTGCGACTTCAAACGTTCCAAAGGAATGATGTGGATGCGAGAGACAGAGAATAGAAGAAAATGTTGGCAAATGAGGGAGGCCAACGTTCAAAGAGGGACTGAAGATGGCTAATGCGATAAGAATGAGATTGTAGACAACAATACCTGACCCTCCCGCTTGAGGCGCCTCTGATGCACTTATTAAAACGAAACTAACCTCTAATCCGCATGGCATCCAAACGTTAGAAGTTTATATGAAAATTTTCTTGTTTTGGTGTGGAGAACAGTCTAGGCAAGCATTTTAGTTACATGCTGTATCTAGCTTTCGTTTTCCATCAGTAGGCAACTGTGACAATACGTTTTTTTATCATAAATATCTATAGTTCGTGCGTGAACGTTTCAAATAGAAATAAATATCCCTAAGCAAAAAGAGTTCATATGAATTCGAAAAATCATATTTATCAACTTAAAAGTGACATTTGACTGAAATTACTTAAATTGAGGCACACGCTTTTTGCTTTCCACAACCACCCAGTACTAAAAGACTACAAATGTAACAGCCATTTGAAGTTTATGTATTAGTATTAAACAGAATATTTGTGGTGGATAAGAATTTAGATGTATTTATTCTTCTGTTCTCATGATCTGGTAAACTGACTATGAAGTTATTTAACGATAAAATTGAAACAGAAAAATCCTTGGCGGAACGCATCCGCCGAATTGGAGCATAAATCAATATTTACCTGTAGTTGTGTTTAATAGTAAAGTAGCCAAATGAATTATTTCCGAACTCAAGGGATTGCAGGAGCACCATAAGCACATTCCTAGAATTATCTATGTTTAATGACTGTACTGTATAATAACTCTACGATATACTACTGTAAAATATAATTTGCTACTATTTGAAATGTTCCCTACAACTTTTTAAGTATACATAACCTGCGTCACCTTAGTGTAACTATCTTACAAACAATCTTTAATCTGTTGCAGAGGGACATTCTTATTCTAGAACCCAGTCACGTCGCAAATTGTGTTTCAAAAGGAAAATCGGAAGTAAGTTGTTTATTCTTATCCGCTTTAATTTTTTCTTCCGCTTGCACACACACAGGAATAAATTTGAGCCATACGTGCTAACCAACGCAAGACGAATAAATAACGTTTTGTTGGTCGTACAATATGGAAATATCCACAGCACCCCAAAAAATGCATGCATTTGCGTTCTTCCTCGATTACTAGCATCGTCCTGAAAAAGATCAGCCGCCGATATCTGGAACAAGTCCTATACATTGCCGAATATAAATGGATGAAGCGACTTCCCCTATCTGCAAACGCCCCGTATTCCATTTCTCCTGCTCGTAAAGCTTATCACATGTATATCTTCCTATATTCACTTAACTCCCTTTACAGTTGGATTGTCACGAGGACTATTCAAGGGTGAAATAGAATTTGGCATCTTTTTTATTCTCATTTTTTTTGAAAAGGAAACTTTTCTGTAGCTTTTGGTACCTTCGTTGGTTTATCATAAATTGTTTCCTTCTTAAAATTTAAAATGTATTTTTAATATTTTTCCCAGTTTCCTAACTCCAAATATTTAATTGTTTAATATGCTTCCTGAACTAAATCGCAGATGCAGATGTTACTATAGAGAATATTGTTTCAAACATATAAAGGACGTTACTACTCTAATAACTTATTTATAAACTAATCCAAGTGAAGCACCAAATTGCTAATGAAAAACTGATACATTGATGCAACTTCTTGCAACAACAAATTATATATGAAATAATTATATGTACTTCTATAATTGTTAACTTTAAACGCATCTTAAAATACTTGTTAACAGCTTCTGTTGGTCGTTATCGTGGAACTTTGTGGCTCATAATGGTATAACGTTATGATACGTGGCGCCAAGAAAGTCGAATCAGCTGTGTTTACAATGTATTACATAAACGGATGTTGTGTTGTATGTTTGCATATGTACATGCAGTAAACAAATTAGTAAAGAGGAAAGCGTTTTGCTGCTTCTGCGATTGCTATTGAACAGTCAGAAGCAACCACCAGCAATCATATCTTGATTTTGTGAGCAAACTGAGCTAGTATACACAAGAAAGGCAAGACATATGAACCACAAAACGCAAAAATCAATTTGCTCTTTTATGACACTTTATACAACTCATGATAGTCAATATTATTTCAATATATATAACGTGACTTGAATAAAGTTTCATAAAAGAGAAAACTTATTTTCGTGTAGTGTGATTCATATGTCTTGCCTTTCTTGTCTATACTAGCTCAGTTTGCTGTAAATATTATTTCGATATATAAAGTTCACACACCCAAACTTATATGGAATCACCCAGTATTTTCGATTTTGTTACGTACTACTGAATTTTTTTTAATCGAAAATGGAAGGCACTTTTTACTAAACCAGTTTAATTATTGACAATAAAAAAATGTAACAAATGCTTGAAATTAACAAAAACGCACTAAAAATATAAAAATTAAAGAATTGGAATGGTTGAACAAAAAAAAATAAAAACTTGTTTTTCACATTAATAGCCAGTGTTGCCACCTCTAGCCCTAATACAATCTTCAGTCCGACAGGGAATGCTTCTAATCAAATTGTCAACTTGTTCTTGAGGTAAGGTTGCCCAGTCCTCTAGAGCGGCTTGAATGAGCTGACCCACATTTCCTGCATTATCCCTTCGAGCTCTAATCCTTTTTTTAATGAAGTCCCACACATGCTCAATGGTATTAATATCAGGTGAGCAGGCAGGCTCTCCGAACAGTGACATCTCCTGTTTCCAAAAAGTCTGTGGAAACTCTGCTGGTATCATGCATGAAAATGAACATATTTCCCATTGCATGGGTTCTAGCACCAAATCGACAAACCGACGACCCGTCAAACTTTACCGTAAGGGACGCAAAGGAGTTTTTTCTCCCATCATAATACCTCTTCAACACATTACAGTTCCTTCTTTATATCTTGGAACAGATCTGGCAGTTTGCAGTCGCTTGTCTGCCTCGGCCTCTTAAAACGAATTCGACGGTTATCGGATCTCAGACCAATTCTGGTTTCATCTGAAAAAAGAATATTTTGCCAATCTTCAATTGTCCAGTTTCGGTGTTCCAGACACCAATTTAGCCGATCAATTTTGTTCAGCCTGGATAACTCTGGTACCCTTAACTGTCTCCTGCTAAATAAATTTCGGGCACGAAGTCTCTTTCGTATTGTTTCAACTGAAATACCAACACATGTAGCCTGCAAGAGTTGCCTTTGGCGCTCCGGATGAGAAGAGGTTAGACTTTTTCTAGCTATTTGAATTAAAAGAAAGGTCTTGTCGATAACTAGTTACTTTGTGACGACTTTGTCTAGGCCTGTCCTTGAACGTCTCCAATTCTAAATATCTTGCATATGTTTTTGAAACAACGCCCTGCGAGACGCCCGCCGTTGCTGCGATTTGCCTTTGTGACATTGCCTACTCAACAAGAGCAACAATTCTTCTCCTCGAAACATCTGACAAACCTACGCAGGGCATATTACCTTTTTTGAACACAAAGTTAAATTTACTCTGACACTTCGATTTTACAACCGGACACAAATAACAAAATTTTTCAATGTGCACATGAACAACTTTTATCAATTAGGTATCTTATTTCCAACAAACACCGTTATCTCTTATCTGCATATGAAGATTCATAAATTTCGTATTATTAGTAAGAAATACTGGGTGATTCCATATAAGTTTGGTTGTGTGTATATTTATTGATATTAAATGTTGTTTCAAAAGTTTGTTATGTCTTCCTGTTATTTATGAACATTGTACAGTATAATCTCGACTATACGGCACTGTATTACTCGTCACATTCTATTATCTGTCTAAATCAAGCGATACAAAATGTGCAATGTTGCAAGACAAAAACGTAGCGAAACAATTAAGCAAAAAAATTACTTGTTAGGTACTTTAAAATATAATGTTACCATATATTGTATGTATATTATATACATTCTATATAGTATGCAAAGAAGCAATATTAAATATATACATTCATATAAGCGTTTAATATTGTAAAACTACGAAGATAGAAGAATGGACGAAATACGCACGAATATTAAATGACAGGAAACGTGGGATAGATAAAATCAAACAAGATTATTGGGAACTCTTTACAAGAGATATGGAACACGATCTTTATCGAGCCCAAAGACAAGTTTGGAAGATGCTGAAAGCCAAAAGAAACCCGTAAACGGATATTAACAATTAAACAAAATTGATATACATGAGTGGAAAACATATTTTAGAAATCTATGTTGAAGCTATTCAGCAGAAGTGAATAGAATAACATACCCAATTGAAGACACCATAGAAATATTCTTAGAAGAAATAGGAAAAGCAATATCAAAATTATGGAACAGAAAGGCTTTAGGGGCAGACGATATTCATAACGAATTGATAAAATATGTTGAAGACTAAATATGAAATTCATAAGCTGCAAAAAATCATAACAAAAAAAAACATTTCACAAGAATGGAAAACCAATATCACAATTTCAATATATAAAAAAAGACAGAAGTTAATACTGAAAACTATGATGGTATATCGCTCTTCAGCTCTATGTTAAAGTTGTTAACGACACTAATCCGCAAAAGCTGGAAAACAAAATAAAATTCACCGAAGAGCAACAAGGATCCAAAAATGACCCATCTGACATACATATATATTATCAAAAAAACCTTATGTACCGTTAGGTGTAAGGTGAAGACATACATACAGACGCCAAATAATCGAGAAATCACTCGAGTTTCAAACCCAGCCATATTTATGCTTTACACACCCGACGAAAGCTTCTGACTGAATCAAACTGAACGACAGCATCAATATACTGGATGAAAAAAATATCAGGAACTCTCCTAAAATCAAATGAAAACATAAACACTAACAACTTCAAGTAAATAGCAACCTAACTGAATCAATTCCTATAACAACAGGCGAACGACAAGGTGACTCGTTAAACCAGATACGTGATAATTGACAAAATTATCGAAAATTTAAAAACAGCAAATGGTTATAGGATCGGGAAGAATCAGATAAATATCCTCTGCTACGTTTATGATGCTCTACTGCTAGCGGCAAATCTGGACAATCTACAGAGAATGCTGCATACCTTCAATCATACGTGTCAACAATATAATATGTCAATATCTATAGAGAAAACAAACTGTGTAACGATCAGTAAAAGAAAGTCGCCATAAGGGGGCGGGACGCTACAGGGATCAGTGGGGTTCCGCATCATAACCCTCAGCTCCTCTTCAGTCAGAATGATACCGTCCTAACAGTTACTTAAATATCCCAGGAAAATCTCGAAAAACCTAAGTCGCGACAGACGTCCCATCTAGACCTCTCAAATGAAAGGTAAACGCTCTACCGCTGAGCCACGTCCTCGGTGATCAGTAAAGAACCGTTATAATGCAACCCCCCCCCCCCGAAACCGCTTTCGCATTATATCAGGGAGGTACGGGCATACCTTACATCCTAGCCATTCATGCAACATGCATCCTAAACTTAACTAAGTGAAATACGGTCTTCCCAGCCGGGGTTCAAACACGCGTATTCGCACTGCCCCACCAATGTCCCTGTACGATGAAACCTGGAAATTAAGTAGTACAAACATCGAAAGCATCGGCATTTTCAGAAAGCCTTTGAGATGTAGTGTTGCATAATAAATATCCTAAATCGAACGCTAAGACAGATGCTGGGACTAATTTTACGAGACAGACAACGCAACACGGCGATCGAAGAAAGATATAGCATCCAGGATGTAGTAAAATGGTCGAAACAAAGCAGAATGGCATAGGCTGATCACGTCCAAAACATGGAACCAACCGCCTATCCAAAATAGTGAGAATGGAAAACCAGCGGGTAAAATTGGTCAAGCCAAACCACAAAAAAGAGGAATTTAAAGCTGGGCATCGTCTTCAATGGACTAAAGTTGGAAATAAACTCTTTCCAAAAGAAGAAGAAGAAGACATAGTATTTTATTAATTATCCCACATTTATTCTTATCTTGAGTCTGCTAGATCAGTTTGTAGATTTTTGTTGGACACTTTAACTTCACATTGTCTTTTTGAAATAAGTGAAACTATACCTACGAAAATAGAGGTTTCTTCTAACCGTTGAATTTCATCCGTAAATTCAGCAAAATTCATACCTTCTATTGCTGTTTTAGTGGTAATTTCAGAATGCAGATTCATTGCAATATCATGGTATATTGTTCATGTTTAATTATTTGCTTCCCTAATTATTTTAGTGCTAAAGTGTATGGAAGTTTTTTTATAGAGAACAAATTACCGCACCCATACAAGCTTATCATTCTTCATATTCCTGAAATGGGAGTATGTAAGAAATTGAAACTGCTACCTCTACAAGAATAGAGGATACCATGGAATTAGAAACACAAACAAACATACTTATGTATATTTCGCTGTCGAAAAATTTGACTCATTTTAAGAGTAACAATAAAACCATGAAGCCAGTAATAGTAAACAAGATTTATTAATTAACAAAACAATTGCATAATATTACACCAAAATATAGCAAATCGCAGCAAATGCGGAAACAAACCACTGTTTACTGTTTAGAATGATCCAACTTACCGTAAAATTACAGTCTAACGATTGCTGATTGGTATTGTGATATTTTATCACACCCAGCTTGATTACATTTTGCCAGAACATATTTTAATAAATTGTTATAACCGTAAACCGTAACGATAAATGTAAATGCGCGTGATATTTGTTCAGATAATTCCAAGGCAGCACTGATTATTTTGAATGGAAATTTTAATTTGCTTGATTTGTAAGTTTCCGGAAAAGGAAAAATTGCAAATACTAGTATATACATATGTACATAGTATTCTTTACTCTACAAAAATGTATTTCTACTTTCTCTCAAATCGTTACGAAAGCATATAATTGGACATTAAGAAGTTTACCTCTACGACTACGTCGTGCAAGTCACCACCCTCTATATGCGTCTTCGATATGAATTTTACACTGATGATTGTATAAAAATAAGTGAAACATGTCAAATATCGCCGACAAACTAAAATTAGTTATAACACGCATAGCACAATGTAAACACAGCTGATTCGGCTATACGCTTTGTGCCCTAAAATAATGTTACAAAACATGTTTTGCTGTAACTAATTTGTAACATATGGTGGCTTATCTAAGCAAAATGTCCAATTATGAAGAATACAAAGTAAAAACATTTTTACCAGCTGTTAAATAGTTAAGATTTAATGTAGAAACACACTTGCGAAGAAATTATACATTTATAGTAGGTACCTAGCTTTCAAAACTGGAACACGCACGAAAGTAATAATATTATTTAACATACCCCTGTTTACAAACGAACAACACAAAATTGTTAGTTGTATTTCGCGTTTTTTTTTATATGTATAAATACAGATTAGTTCGCGAAGTACGCTGTAATATTAATATTATATTTTTAATGGAAGAAATAGTTTTTAATGTTTTCTGATTATACTTTCCAAAGTTATTTTAGAAAATGACAAAATTTTAAATTTCAAACCGTTGGTTGTTAGGCAACCACCATTACTTATTTGTATTAATTACTTTATTTTAAATTATTGTGTTCTTTGGAAGATTCGCTTATATTGTTTTAAATGAACAATTGGCATTTATTATGTAGTTACCCTTCGAAATGAGAAATATAAATTTTGCAACTGACCCTGAACAGTATAAATTGTAAAACACGCTGTATATTGTACATTTAATAAAAGGCAGATGTTTACTTTAGCTGTAACAGATAATGGTTAAATTTTGTCTAATGTGGGCCCCTGGGAGGTAGATTCAAATTGATATCTTTGTTCAAATAGGCAACCAACATTACAATGCAGTTCTAATATATTATACGCGGTAATTAATCGTTTTCTAGATTACAGTACAGTTTTCATAAATATAACTGTAACACTGAAAGTACCTAATCTACTAATAAAAATTAAAAGGTCATTAACTCTAGGTTATATCTGGTTGTTACACAAGCAATTCTATAAATGATTGAAATTTTCAAATTCGAATATAGGCTAAATCCGAAACTTCTCAAGCCTTCGGACTTGAAAAGCATTGCGCTTTGACTTTTCCTTCTTAACAGATGTAGATAAGTACTATTGCAGTTGGTAACCTATATTTGGACTAAAAATAGCTTGGTGTTAACCACGGCAACATTGGGACGGTTCAGGATAAGTCGTTCAGTTACCTAAAATTGTATATTTTGGCTCAGGTTGGTATGATAAATACTACTGGTTCAGCATGGTGCTGTTAATATATGTATTTATAGATTTTACATATAGACATATCAGAGTATACATCACAGAATCGGTTCTCCCACCTATTATATACGCTTGAATATGAAATCAATTATTTTTTAACTACTCTATAAATAGATGGAGCAGAATAGTACGAATTACCTGTTGGTTCAGGATTGATAGAAAGATGTAAATATATATATATACCATATGTACAAAAAAATTTTAGATAAAGGTTGGCTTTGCACTTCAATACGTCGGTCTTTGATGATTTTATGACAATTAAATGTCAGTTTTAATCAGATTTAATTTAATAATGGTGTTTACAGAAATACATAAGCGATTCATCGTTGAATCTTATTTTCGCAATGGAAATCTTGAAAATGGGGAATGGATTTACAGTACCCGCCCTTGTATGGTTGAATTTCGACAACAGTTTCCTGATTTTGTGTTTCTGGAGGCCGACTTTTTTAATGTGGTACGAAATTGTGTGCGGTTATTTAGAGAAACGGGAAACGTAACAGGGAAGAGCGGAAGTGGAAGGCCAACAGTCCGTACAGAGGAGACCATTCAAAATGTTCAAGAGATTATGAATGAAGCACCTACAACATCATTGCGCCGACTCGTACAACAAGTTCCTGTATCTGTAGGTACCTGTACCCTCAATCCCCTCAATTTAGAAGCAGTTTCAAAGTGCGACATACGTTCTGACATACAAAGCCACCCTTTATCTAAAAATTTTTTGTACATATGGTACATAGTCACATGAATGAATAATTAATTTAAAGAAATAATCCAGAAAAATATTTTCATAATACAATTTACAAATTCTAAGGGCCGGTCTTTCAGTATCTTGATAAATGTCTCCTATAGTTGTCAGGCGGTATAAACTAATCCCTAGGATAAATCTACGCGACCGCGTTGTTGCGTGTTTCAATACAACTTATCCTATTGGATGTGTATTCGCCAAATTCTTGCTGGTTAACTATCACTGATGCAAAGATCCGCTTGCTTAAATCCTCAAAGTTACATAAAAGCAACTGCTCGATGGGTGTGACACAATGGTTTATGAAATATGAACACTATCGTCTACATAACTATATACATACCCAAGTTGCTGTTAGTTTGCATGCACATCATCAATTATTTGGTGACGTCACGCCTTACTACGTTTATACAACGAAAAGTGAAAGTATGCAACCAAACACATCGAGTGTTTGTTTGGTTGCATACTCATTTTTGGAATCAAAACGTTGATATATAGTTTAATAAATGTTTATTGTGTAAATTTTTTAGTACCAAACACAAATTGTATTAGTCTTTCATTATTTGTTTTCGTTTATTTTTCTCCTCCATCATGCAAATCTAAAATTTAAAACTCATATATAACATGTAAATTTATTATAGCGACATAAGTAACAGCAACCTGGGTATAGAGTACTTTATTACTTAATGTAACTTATTTGAATTTCTTCCAGTAGCATTTGAACAATGATTTTCTTTAATTGAAATTTTCGGAAAAATTGAAATGATCCAAAAAATCAAAAATGCTATTGATTAGTTACTACAACAGAAAAATAGTATTAATTTTATAAACACTCAATTTACATTTACATCCGCTCGAAATATTTCGTACCGCCTCGTACGCATTCATAGCGGCCTGATCCTGTAATGTTCTTCCAGTAATATTTGAACAGTGATTTTCTTTAATTTAAATCTTCGGAAAAATTGAAATAATCCAAAAAATCAAAAATTCTTCAAATGCTTCTTCAATTTGTAAAATATATCTATTTATTAGTTACTACACCAGAACAATAGTATTAATTTTATAAACACTCAATTTACATTTACATCCGCTCGAAATATATCACCCCGTACACATTCGTAGCGGCCTGATCCTGCCGATATAGTACTGTCGGCTGCTTCTACTATCCGATAAGTTTAATCCTATAGAATAAGTAAACTAACCTCTAACGTAAACTATTGGACGATTGAAAGACAAAAAATATCGTAACAAGGAGAATAAATTTGACTATCAGCTTGTCTACAACTTTATCAGAACATTGAAAGACCGGCCCTAAATGTCGAAATGTATTCAAACTAATGGTTATTGTATGAGTATGATAGGCAACCAGTCTGTCATGGAGAGGACAAGTTTGGCCTATAAAATTAGAAGTACATCTGGGATAAATACCGCTTAATATAGGTTATTTAAGAAATAATCATACCTGTATAAAACCGGGAAATCTATTTGAAAACCCGTACTTCACCTCATACCATTAGTAAAACACTGAAATTGAATTATAATATCATGGATACCGACTGTAAATAGGAGTTTATTCGTAAGAAAGGTTTAAGTTTAATTTCCTCTTAAGAGCTTGCAGCTTCCGCCTTAGGGTTCGTCCCACATACGATTCGAGACGGAAATATCGTCCTATTTTGTATAGTCATGTTAATGGATCTTGCGTCTTGCAATTTATGTCCTACGTGTCTGTTTCAGCATTTCGACTGCCGCAATCACATTCGGGTTATTCAGTCTATAGGGGATGGAGGCAGGCTTTATTTGTGTGGAACGAATGCACACAATCCCAAGGATTGGATAATTTATGTATGTGTTTGGTAACGTAGGCAGTAAAGTTTTAATCAGACCCCCTAAATTTCTGAACCGCTGTATCTAGAAGTTTCTTTTATGAGGCCCTCGTTCTTAGTTGATATGTCAAGATTAAACAACATAAACAAAGCTATAACATTTTCTATTTTATTGGCAGCATAAAACATTAATTTCAGAGCTGATTGTACATAAAAATTGTTTCTTTTATACTTTTATTTGAAATCAGTGCAATTATATATCAATGTAACACTAACTTAATTAAAACAGGAATGCCAGAATAGAATTATCAACGCTCCCTTTTATATCTACTATGAAATTGTTATCATTCCAATGTTACAAAGCTCTTTGATCATCTAAATATCGGCTTTCAGGCGAATTTAACACACTTGTCTCGCAACGCCTTTATACCTGGAATAGGAAGCGGTATCGCAAAGTGTCCTTATGACCCAACGGATAACTCAACAGCCATTTGGGTGGAAAAGGGAAATCCCGGAGACCTGCCAGGACTTTATTCAGGAACAAATGCGGAATTTAGCAAGGCCGACACTGTCATTTTTCGCACAGACCTATTCAACCTTACAACGGGGAGAAAAGACTACAGTTTTAAAAGAACACTGAAGTATGATTCAAAATGGCTTGATAGTGAGTATGTGATGCTTTTCTATTTAAATAGTTTAGTTTATTTAATTCTAGTTCCGCGCGTGAATCTTTGAACTGATCTCGAGAGAAATTCTAAGTTTTGCTGTGTACCTGGCACTTCGTATATTTTAATAATTTCTGAAAAAAGAAATGATAATTAAACATATGCTGGTCATTAGTGCCATCATTTTGTAAAATAAAAAAACAAAAAAGACCGTGGAGGTGCCGGGCATCGATCCCGGTACCTCTCGCATGCTAAGCGAGCGCTCTACCATCTGAGCTACACCCCCGACGATAATGTTTATTCCATAAAGCATTACATAAATAACACATTAGGTCTTTTTCTTCTCAATTTTATTTCTATAAATACAAAACAATATTTTACATCTATACTTCACTTTAAATAAATCTAAAACTAACTTTCTATCTAAATATAAGTATTATGATATTAGTAATTTCAATGTATACCTACTTACAATTTGTGGTGTAAGTAGGTATAGGTACATATGAGGTGTATAGACACAAAGTGCGACAAGTTACAATTTTCAGAAAATGAGTTAAGCACATCATTGGATTCGTCGTTATAATCTGCATCTTTTTAGAGGTATTTTAGTTTCAAAATGCGACATAAGACGTGGCAATTCACGTTTAAAAAGTTGCCACAAATGCAAAGCGCGACATGTCCTCTTGCAATTTTTGCGCAAAACACGACATATTTAAGTGAACCAGTAAGCTGTCAAGGATCAAGTCACATGATCACACATATAGTGTGAAACATGACATTGTGCTAGTTACCTGCGACCTGTCAGTGTAATATTAAACGGTGAAGGAAAAATAACAATAATGGATGGTGAATTAGTTAATGTAAACAAAGAACAAGAAAGTGAAGAAGATGTCATGGAACTTGATGCCACACTGCAATTTTAAAATAAAACTATTAATTTGTTAAATTTATACTATTAATTTAGGGTTTTCTACCATAAATTTAGAATTAATAACTTTTTTCATACAAAGTTACTATTGTTTAATTTTCGTTTAATGCATTACTTTCATATATTACATTTTTGAGTAATCTTAGTCTTTTATTCTAAAATAATGGAATAAAACGTAATTAAATATAAAAGAATTTTTGCTTGTTTATCATTTAGCATATTCAGGGAATTTTTCTTCTGAGTATACATTGCCTATGTATACTTTTAAAAGAAACGCGTCAATTTCGCCTATTGTGTATGCAACCAACCATACCGACAACTAAAAATCAGAAACAAACGTCACTATAGTTGTCAATTATTTGAGTATGAAGGTTATGTTGATGCTGTGTTTATATTAAATAAGTATTTCACCCTGTATATAGGACGCAAATGATGACTTATTTATTAAATAAAAAGTTGCAAGAATCTACGAGCCGTATCTTCTATACCGTGTGCTGACTTTGAATACGCTCCATAGGGAAAGTACATGCGTTTGTGGAATTTTTCAATTTCCTGCTCCCCAAGTTGAAAAACCCGTCAAAAACAAGGTGTACGCAGAAGGGACATTAATTTTATAGAAATTATATCTACTATTTATTTTTAGAATATCAACTTAAGTGATTAAATTAAAAAAATATGAAATAATTTATAGAGTGGGTGTAGTAATAGCAGCAAATCCGACGTGCGCATCCCGCCGGCGTGGCTTAATGGTTACGCATATGCTTTGTAACGCGAACTCGGGAGTTCGAATCCGCTCTTCAGCTTTATTTTTTTTTATTTTTTTATTATTTTTTATTATTCAAATAATTCACAACTATAGTGACGTTTGTTTCTGATTTTTAGTTGTCGGTATAGTTGGTTGCATATACAATAGGCGAAATTGACGCGTTTCTTTTAAAAGTATACATAGGCAATGTATACTAAAAAGAAAAATTCCCTGTATGTAAATTTCAGCAACAACTTTCAACTTTATACAATATACACTCAGGTGCAAAAAGAACGGGCTACCTATTTTTTTTTACTTATGATAATAGCATCATTGCTGTAGCACTTTAGAATAAAGCTTTTGATTCTTTTTCGATTAAAGAGACTATCACGGTATAGAAAAAGACAGCATATGGTACTTATCAGTTTATTTTATATGAACAATAATCAACGAAAATGAAATATCAGTGTGTGTGTTTTTACCATTCGACTTGATGCTTAGAGAATCAAGGTGCTTATGTTTTTCAACTGTTTGTGTATTCATTTGTTTGAGATTTACTGTCATTCCCACTGAAGATTTCGTTTTCATTATGGTTTTAAGTGCTGAAGATGGTGCAAAAGTTGTAGCTCTTGTGGAAGATGGACCAAGCCAGCGATATGTGGCCAGAGTACTTGATGTCAGCCGTTGTACCGTCCAAAGAGTACTTGAACGATTTAGTGAGACCGGTAGAAATACACGGAGGTCGGGATGTGGCAGGAAACGAAACACTACTGCCAACGATGACCGATTCGCAATCGTCATTTGACTTCAGTGGAGACCAGAAATCAACTTAGAGAGCTGGACCAAAACTACTCCGACGTCACCGAGTAGCTAAACTCCAATTTGCTCGCGAACATTTGAATTGGACTTTGGCGCAATGGAGTACTATACTTTTTACCGACGAGTCTAGGTTCTGCCTACATTCCCCAGATGGAAGAGAACGAGTATGGAGACGAACGGGGGAACGATTCGCGGAGTGTACTGTCAACTCCCGGGTTAGCCATGGAGGAGGTTCGGTGATGGTGTGGGCCGGATTATCGAAGGAGGCATGCACCGAATTGGTCGTTATTGATAGAAGGTTGTTGACGGCACAGCGGTATATCGAGGAGATTTTGACAAATTACGTAGTACCATTTGCTCCATTTATTGGGGATGGCTTTGTCCTGATGCAGGATAACGCAAGACCGCATTCAGCGAGGTGTGTCACAGAATACCTGGAGGAAGTCGGTATAGAAAAACTAAACTGGCCAGCCTGTACGCCAGATGGGTACCCTATAGAACATGTTTGGGACATGTTAGCGAGGAGCGTTAGAAGTAGTGTAATTGCACCGACCACATTAAACGATCTTCGTATGGCACTTCAGGATGAATGGCAGAATATTCCGCAGAATGATATTCGTGTACTTATTAGTGGTATGGACCGCTGTATGCAAGCAATAGTTAGGGCTAGAGGAGGCAATACGAAGTGCTGAAATGTATTCACGTGTAATTTTCATTCCTAATCTTTGTTAAGTTGACTGTTTGAAAATCTATTTTCTTAATGTTACACTGACATTACCTTAAAGTTCTAATTTCAAATAATTATTGTTCATATAAACTGATAAGTATTATACTCCGTCTTTTTTTATACCCCGATAGTCTCTTTAATCGCAACTCATCACCAGTTTTATTCTAAGTGCTACAACAATGATGCTATATCAGAAGTAAAAAAAATAGGTGGCCCGTTGTTTTTGCACCTAAGTGTATTATTTAAATTAATTAATTAAATTAATTAAAACAAGAAACTAAGATTTAGTTGTTTGTTAATTTTTATTTAAATATAAGTTTAATATTACATAAAATTTGATTCGTCCTTCGGAAAGTTATTCGGCGATCTTTCGTTACAATTTTCTTGCGCTGAATTTGCATTTCGGACATCCGGTGCGAACGTCATTTTGACGACATTCTCATATTCCATCGTTTAAACAATTTAAATAGACCTATAGTATGACTTAAAATATTATCATCGTACACAGTTTACAATATTTAGTAAGTTGCTGTTTTTTAAACTTTAATTTACAGCGAAATTTAATATTCACTCGTTGTTCCATGACGAGCATGATAGCGCAGAAAACAGCTCTTCGCTTTACACTCTCTATTGATATATCTGTGAACTGTTATTACTTTTCGTTTAATTTTACGTGTTGCAGCGTCACTCCGGAAGTTAAATTGCCAAGCATCGTATAATATTTTGCTTTAAATAAAAAATCTTTCTTTCTAGTACACATATTATTTTTCTCTTAGACATAAACCTTCATGTCTAAGATAAAAGGTAGTTCCCATACGAGTTGTTATACGGGGTGGTAATTTGCGATAGTAGGTATGTACGGATGCAGCATTTTTTTCTCTTCAAAAGATCAATCCTCTTTAGCTCTAAAATAATTTAAAATGCAATAATTTGAAAATTAGTAATTTACCGCTGAAATATCAAACTGCGTTGTCCAAGTCATCACCCGGATGCAAGTGACTAATAGGGTCCACAGACAAAATCAGAAGTGATTCGATCATTCGAACAACAATTGCAACGTGTGTGGCATTGCAGTCCAACCTGTAGTACAACGCAATCGTATCGTAAGGCAGTACAACTGTACAGTACAGTACAAGTACAACTGGCTAATTTTTGAAATCTCTTGGTTCACTGATACATTGTTCGTGTAGTAAATTCACATGTGAATACATATGTCATTGCAGTAACAAATTTTGGCACAATTTTCTTCTTTTTTTTGTGTTCTAATATTATTTTAACTACGAGGATGGTTCATCAATTATTATTGTCCCTAACATAGAATGCATTGACCGACAAATGAATAATTTTTTCCTAGAAACGTCAGCTACTGACATTAATGTATGCTAAGTGCCATGATTTCAAATTAGGAAGCTTATCGTGTCAACATGCACCAGGTGCTGGACTACCAAAAACGGTTGTTACTCAAGAAAATATTGATTTGGTCCATGTTATGTGATTGGAGAATTACGGTAAATTATATTGCTGAGACATGTGGCTTATCCATTGAAAGCCTTGAGAAAATGTTGTACGAGGAATAGGGTCTGAATAAAGGGTAAAGGATTTCGAAAATTTTCTCATCTGATTAAAAGGGGACCAGGTTTCTCACTGCTACAAGAAATTTGAGGTTAATAAACGTGGATTTGGTTGGACTTTTATAAATGTTTGTAACTGTAGATGCAACCTGGGTTCATTACTCTTATCCAAATTCAAAACGGCAGGGTATGGAATGTCGCCATCGTGGTTCCCCGCCCTCCACGTGGCTTTATAGCCCGGAAAGATAATGACAACAGTGTTTTGGGATTTTGAGGGAGTTCTTCTTGTTGATTATTTACCACGTGGTAACACAACAACGGGAGACTATTAAGCAAAACTCATACCAAATGTTCGTGAGGCTATAAAGTAAATGTAGTATTTGAAATTGTAGAACAAGCCCCATATTCGCCAGATCTGGACCCCAGTGACTTTAACCTGTTCCCCAAATAAAAAAAAAACATCTTATGGGAACTCATTTTTCGGACGATAAAGAGGTGATGACTGCTGTGCAGGACAAAATATTTTTTTCTAAAGACCTTCTAGCTCTGCATGATCTTAATACTAAGCTTGTTAACCTTTTATGGGATTATGTTGAGAAATAAAGTTGTTCCAAATGTCATTTGTTTATGTATCCGGGACAATAAATGATGAACCATCCTCCCAGTGTGTGCACCGTGAAAAAAATAAAAATTCGAAACTGTTGTTCGCTGTATTGCAGATACTAAACAGAATCTATACGTCTGTGGATGATGATGTGCGATTTGCTGTACAACGAATCTGGAGATTTTCGTACTGCAAGTCGTTGAAACCGCTTATACAACCTGCAGCACTGCATGTTGCACAGCAACTCGTATCGTCTGTGGGCCGTTTACCGCCGCCAGTGGTAGTGCCAATGGGCAACTCTCATGTTCTTTTTACTAAATCTTCAGCAAGGATCTCCTTCTGTTTATGTGGCTTTGATATAAACTGTTACAAGTTATAATGATGCTTTACTTTTGGCTTAATTGCACGTGACTGCAGTGCTACTGTGTCAATCCGAGAATTAAATTGTTAACCTCGTATGTAAAAATCAAGGAAACAGCATGGCTTTTTAACAGAGAATGGTATCTTAATAAAAATTACTGCTTGGACAATCCATAAACCTAATGAACCTTGACTCATAAAATTTCTAATACTGCACCTGAATGGAGAGAGGGTCTACTGAAAAATGAACTATGAATGTAACTATTTTTTGCGCTTGTATTAGCTTACCTTAAAATGTTTACTTCCAAGCAAACTTTTGCACAGAACATCTGTTGCGTATCCCAATTCATCAAGTTTCTGGAATTTTCCTGTTTGGATGTCACAATATGCGCCGCTGCATTGGCATCTGCTTAATATGGAGCTAAAAGTTTACCAAAAGCACTTAGGCCTAAATTTATCTTTTGAATATTACTATAGTACTGACGAAATATTTCGTTCTATACAGGGTGTTTAAAAATACGTTCGGATATTTACCCACTCGTAGATATCATCAATACAAACAAAAAAGTCGTAATAAATATGGGTTCGAAAACCAACCGTTTTCGAAATATGAAGTTTTTTTAAGAAAATAAATATTGCTTGTTATTTCAATCAGTTCCGCACCCATTAAAACAAATAACCGTGTTAATAAAACATTTTAATTACATATAAATAAAGAAAGTGTTCTACATGTGCTCCTTTTATTTGTACTCATCTTTCGCATCTCCTAATTGAGCTCAGGAAATCTAGGTGGCCACACAATTGGACCCCCTCGCCCTGTCCACCTGCCGTTGTAATTTTCGTTTAGAAAGTATCTGACTATGATTCAACAACGTACAGGAGCCGCATCGTGCATCAATCACATATTCATTCTATAGTGGAAAGGCATTAAGATACAATTGGGCAGTTAAACGGTTCGGAAGAAAAAAAGGTCCTATCATCCGATCTCCAAAAACACCAAGCCAAACGTTATTTGAAAATCGTTGTTGTTGATTCGATTCAATAATAGCATGAGGGTTTTCATCCGACCAAACATGGTTAATGTGGAAATTAAAAATGTCATTTCTTGTGTGTGTCTTCGTCAGTAAATAAGACTTCACTAACAAAGTTTGCGTTTTCCGCAACTCTTTTCAGTGCCCTTCGGCAAAACACCAGACGTGCGACATAATCAAGCACAATAATATCTTGCACCCTTTGAATATGGTATGGGTACAATAGCTCCTTACGTAACATTCTCCAAATTAGGGAAGCATTCATATTTGTTTCGGCAGAAAGTCTTCTAGTACTGGTATACCTGGAGTTTCTTCAGTCCTCTTTAAATGTTTAGTTCCGCTGCAGGAGTAGAAACTGATCTAGGCTGACCACCACCACCGTTTCTTGGTTTAAATACGCCAACTTCGGAAACGTTGATGATTTGTAAAAAATTTGTGACACAGAAGTGCCCGGTTCGGAAATGCTTCGGCATACAAGTGACGTGCCTCATAAGAATTAAAATTAATTAAATTAATTCAGCCTTACCATACACGAAATGTATATCTGCCATTTCCGCGTTGGTATACATATTTCAACAACAATATTAACAATATTGGCACTTACAAAAACTCAAACAAATGTTGTTTTATCCACTTCCCTAGCAGACGTGATAAATACGATTCTGTACTCCTACTCTGTGTAAATAATTTGGCTGTATCTTGAAAACGTTTGGTTTTAGAACCCATATGTTTATTACGACTTTTTTGTTTGTATTGAGAACTTTCAGTGTGGGTAAAATATCCAAACGTATTTTTAAACATCCTGTATAATGTTTTTAAACGTAATCTCAGGGAATTGTGGTTTAAATCACAAAATATAACTAATGATCGATGATATATTAAAAAAAGGAACAAATATGGCTTAATGAGTATGCATGTGTTTTTATGTATATATTTATTTTTTTTACATGTTACGTCATGGTTGTTCTTTTTTTTATTATAACTCATTTGTCTACAATCTGACGTACAGATCAATAAGTAGTATATAATGTTTACAGGTAATATGACAGTGTAAACTGCCTTACAAAGACTTGCGGTGGAGGGTTCAATTGAACCCTCACCATATATGTACATTCTTATCTGAGGCAAGAATCGTAAGGATTTAGGGTGAATATGCTAGAATATAACTATACAAGATTTAGTCAAAGCGCGTCGGCGGGTCTGATGGTTTGAACATTTTCAGTCTGCTAGGTTCTTCGTCTTCCAACATTAGGGTGTGTACAAGTTCATTTGGATGAACACTTAGTCTGTCTTTGTACATTTTGGCATAGTGTTGAATTTCACTTTTCAATGTTTGAATACACAGATCATTAAGTAAGACTATTGGGTACATACCACGGAGCATTAACAACAGCACGGAGCACTTTAGTTTGGAAACGTTCTAAGATGTCAACATTGGACTTGCACGTAGTGATATTCCATAAGTCCATATGGGTTTAAGGGCGACTTTATATACTAGGAGTTTGTTACTCAGTGATAGCTTCGAGCTTCTACCTATTAGCCAGTATAGTTTATTTAGTTTAAGACCCAGTTGTTTACGCTTGTTGAAGATATGGCTTCTCCATGTCAGCCTGCGGTCTAAATGAAGACCAAGGTAATGGTTGTTCTTAAAGTTTTATTTGTTTCAAAATGTAAAATAGGATTTTACTGTTAAGAATTATACATTTTTTCTTTTTTTTTTCGGTATTACGTTTAACGGAGGTAACAAACAAATATTTCAAGTCAGTAAGGTCTTTTTATAATCGAACTGGAATTTATTTATACCTTGTAAATTGTAAGTAAAAGGTTTATAAAGCAAACAGGTGTACTGTATTTTATAACCATAAGAAACTGTGTATGTGGTGTTTCTCAAAAAAAACAGTCCTATATTTGAATATTGTTAACACTAAAAGTTTGAAAACTCTTATAACTCTGCTGAAACAGTCATGTAACAAATAAGTATTCTATTTAGACCGTGACGTTGGCTAAGAGACTGCACTCACTAAATGTAATAAACAAGAAGCAAACATTAATGCACAGTTTCGGTACGGACATACTCTTGCGACATTATAAAGCGCTTTCATGTAGAATCTAATTCTGACTTCTGCTTGCTTTGTTAAACATAATGGTTGCAATTTCCTTTAATCGTAAACTTATTTTACGTGGTAATTTTGTTTCATTTTAATGAACGCAGTTAACCTTAGAGGCGGAAATCGCAGGTGAACAACCGACTTGGAGCACGATATTATTTGTTGGATACTATTATCTTTTGCATGTGTTGAAACAGAACACTACGTGAAAATTAATTACAGTTTTACCGTATACAATTTCCATAATCACAAGTCCTCATGCACGAAAGCTTAAATTGTTTCTCATTGCATGTAATTCTCGTAATTAATTTCAGAACCGAATTTCGTTGGTTGCTTCGACATCGGAGAATACATCCTCTTCTTCTTCAGGGAAACAGCAGTCGAATACATAAACTGCGGTAAAAGCGTATACTCTAGGGTAGCGCGTGTTTGTAAAAGGGATACAGGGGGAAAGAACATCCTTTCGCAAAACTGGGCCACGTACACAAAGTCTAGACTTAATTGCTCCATTCCCGGAGAATTTCCTTTCTATTTTAACGAAATTCGTAAGTAACCCACAACTAAAGCACTCGACGAGGTTAATGAGGCTTTTTCTGTTTAAAGAAAGTATTTACAAAATACCGGGAGACGACTCAAAGTTTTATGGTATCTTTACAACATCTGCCAACGGCCTGATGGGTTCGGCTATCTGCTCTTTCAAGCTATCGGACATCGAGGATGCCTTTAATGGAAGATTTAAAGAACAAGCTTCCTCCCTTTCAGCGTGGCTGCCCGTTTTGTCTAGTCGTGTACCGGAGCCGAGGCCGGGAATCTGCGTTAATGATACCGAAACATTGCCAGATAGTGTGTTAAATTTTATTAGATCCCATCCGCTCATGGATACAGCCGTAATGCACGAAAATCATAGGCCCATTTTCTTCAAAAGAGACTTGATATACACAAAATTAGTAGTAGATAAGGTCAAAGTTGACATTGGAGGTGCCGTCATGGAATACACCATCTACTATGCAAGTACAAGTAAGTATAACATTCATAAAATCGTGTTTAATGAATGAAGAATGATACCAATTTTATAGGTGACGGCAGAATCTACAAGATAATGCAATGGTATAAGCAGAAGGACGAATTCGATTCTATTTTACTGGACATATTTGACGTAACCCCCGGAGAGTCCATACAAGTAATGGAGATATGTCATAAGTCGAAAGTGTTATACGCCGCTTCGGATTATAGAATAAAACAAATCGATCTTGTTATGTGCGCTCATCGATATGATAATTGTTTAAGATGCGTCCATGATCCTTACTGTGGATGGGATAAAGAGGCTCGTCTTTGCAAACCGTATTCACCAGGGTAAGTATATTTTGTTCTTTTAAGTTATTATTATTCGTTCGAATCGCATTATTTATTTATATTCGTAAATCCTCTGCTGTATACACCCAACAACACAAAAATCGAAGCTCATTTTTTATAATCTTAGTATATTCAATTTATCGTAAAAAAGGAACTGCGATTTGTATATTTAAACTGTTGTCTAAAATTCGAATGCAATAGTTCTGTAAAATGTATGTATTTAATAGATGATCCTGCGACAGTATACAGAAGCGATAATAATGAAAACAATTAGGTTATGTTAATTGAATGCATAAATATTTCAGAAATTGATAGAATAGTTTCAATATTCCTGTCCATTGCCCTAATGATGAAAAACACTACTTCTTGCTCGATTAACAGATATTATTCAATAATTTACACATATTCTTATTATTTCTGTTTCTAATCCGAATTGCAACGGTGAGATATTAATACTAAAAACCTTCTCTGGAATTTCTGTCCGTAGGATTCGACGTTAAACTGTAGGTTCCCCGTGTTTCTACCTTAGCGTTGAGGAGGAACACGTGGCATAGAAGAGGCCGACGCCTAGCGTTGGGACAAAAAGGCTGTCAATGATTTTGATAAAACGTTATCCAAGTATATGTCCCAACAAGTAGCTACGTGTAGAGGTACAAAAATTGTACGAAGCCACTTATAAGGAAATAATTGGAAATAAAATCTTGGCGAACTACATTAATGTTGAAATTTTGTAGTTGTAATAATTTAAAATGTGTAACCTAAACAATAAACCATGGCCTGCTAGGTTACATTAACGAATACAAATATTTGTAGTGGTGTTGTTTGTTAGAAAAACAAGCATTGTGGTTCGATTCCTAACGTACTTGTTTACTGTGTATGGAAATTTTTACAAACGAACAGTAATAATTAACAAAACAGTCATCGGGGTGTCAGAATTGGTTATGATTACTCATCAAGGCTAAAGTCTTGGAAACTCTGGGTTTTACAGCATCAAACATGTACTCCTAAACACAATCAGTAAAGCCCCATTTTAGCACACACCAGCACAGCATGGAATACAAGCAACAATATAATATTACATTAGCTTTACAGCTTCTACATTTCATACGTACAGGGGATTGAGTGCCTCCCCATGAAGTCCCACTAGCATATAGTAGCTCACAATAGGCATCGCTACAGGACCGTCTTTGTTCGTTCTCGTTTGTGGTGAGCTGACCGAGGCAGGGACGTATTTAATATATATTGGCTGATGTACCTAACCTTAAACGGGTATCGGGCAACAGACATATTACCAACGGACGATGGGCGTACCCTTGTCATTGTGTATACCAAACGACCTCCGTCAGTCAATGTACATGTACACAAGGAAAAGAATGAGAGATAGACTCTCCACTGGCCACCCGCCAATGAGCACATAATTTGATTTGGCAATAGTCATCAGCATTATTTAGGTGCCAGCACGGCTATTATATCAACCACAATGTTTAACAAAACAGTTTTAGTGCAGAGGTATACACGGTATAAAATAATTAGTAGAAAAAAACTTTGGTCGGAAGTTATGATAATTAACATGTGTTTAAGAACTCAGGTTAGTGCTGGCTTCGCATATCAATTTTACCTAATGAAAGACAAAAGGCTATTTTAGTTTCTTTATATTGTTAATACGGTCTGTATAATTTATGAAGAGCAGGCTTTGTTACACTGTAAATACTTGCTTAAAAAAAACAATTAATGAGAGTATAGGTCTTCCCTTGTATGCGCTATACGAAAGCACACATACATTTATATTTATTCTAACTATTTGCACTATTTGAAATAGATAGCCTATCTCTGCTGATAAAATAATGCTTGAGCCCTCTTAGTCCTAGAACCTCGGTCAAGACGTAAAAAATCTCTTACTAAACTGAAAGTAACTGCTGCAACCCAAACAGCATAAATAATTTAGCTTTAATTTCGTGTATAGGTCGACACCCAATCGCTCGGTGTAAATGTCGTCGCTACCTATAAAATATTTGTAACATTAATTCTATCTTCCAAATTGTCTAACACAAGCTTCGCTAAAAATTTGAGTTGTGCTTTTTATTGATCTGTAAGTGTACGGGAAGTAAATAATATATTCTATACTTCTTCCGATTATTGAAGGGTCTAATACAACCATTTTTCTCTGACCTCATGAACATATCAGGGCTTCTTGATAAATATCTTCTTCTGCTGTCTAAGCCGCAAAAATGGTATGGATACCCTAATAAATAAAAATCATAAATATCGAGCCGATACTAACAATAAACACTGACAATGTTCTCAGTTTGATGAGATTCTATCTATAGTAATCGAACTGCGTAATTGTATAAACAATTATTGCACATATTATTAGGAGTGACTTGTAGAACGATTGTAACCGCACTAATATCAAATAGAGTTTTAATTTAATTCAAATGCAGAACACATCTTACATGATATTATGAATTTAAAATGTTGGTCAACTTTTCCTGGTATCGTGACACTATAAAGTAGACTTCTTCATCTGTACACGTCTTACAATTACCCACAAAACCTTAATTTGAGACTCTGATTTTTACGAAAACAACATATTAATTTTATAGAACTGCAATGCGTTTTAAACTTCAAAATAAATTGTTCAACTATTATGTTCAGGTAAACGCATGTAGCAATTTTAAATGCTCTTCGGGTATCGGTATCGTAGATTCCTCAACCTGTTGACAACTAAAAGTCAAACATTATGTTTTATAACTCATTTATTTTAAACAAACATACAAACAGTGGAAGAGGTAATAGAAATTAGTAGTTCCTTATATATTTGTTTCGTTAATTTCATAAAAGCCGTTGGTCGAGTTAAAAAGAATTGTATCATTACGATCCTGCCAAAGCGGAATATACCATTACAATTAATTAGGATAATCAATGACCCCAATACTGGCAGCACAACTTGAGTAATTACCCAAAATGTCTAACGTCAAACTGCGATAGCATGTAGAAAGTGAACATATTCGACAGATATTCAACATGCAAGTTGTAATAAAGTGGATCAAGACATGAAAAAGAAAGTGGAATGAATATGAGGTGAAAATGACGGACGACAGAGTGGCGAAAATATGCAAAAGAAAACATCCCATAAACAAAAGATTCCCATGACGACCACCCAAGAAATGGGCGAACAGGTGATTCTCTTCGTCCGTAGAATAAAAGAATAAGGGCCTAGTCAACAGGATTTTCTTAGGGGAAGTGTAAGAAGAGAATACAAACAGGATTTCAAATAAATATATGGTCAATTCGACTAGTGCTTCCTTCTGTCCCCGCTAACGTATGTTGCAGCTTGATTAACTGTCTGTCAAATGTCAATAAATGGTATTTATTCGGCGAACTAAGAATTTTTCAACAAGCAGTGGAACCTACCATGGTTGGAGTACGTTTGACGGGTAAGATTAGAAATAGCGGCATCCGGAGAAGGGCTGGAGTTATAGTAGTGATAAGACCAAGTGGAACAGGGTAGGGCACCTAGACTGAGAAGACCAAATTGAATGGATAAACCGCATGGTGCACTGACGACCGTGAATATAAAAGCGTAGTGTGGGACGAAGATGGCTTGATGACATCAAGGAGAAAAAATTGCACCAAGTGAAGAAGAATGGAAGCAATTACGGGAGCCTTACGTTCAAAAATGGACAGAAAATAAGAAGAAAATTAGGTGAAGAAGAAGTGCTGAGAATAATTCTTGGGATTTTTTGATGAGCATATTCAGCATCTGTCCTAAAAAAATTAGATTTGTTGTTACAATTTTGAAATTTCAAAAACTATTTAAAACCAAACGCATGAAAGTAAATAATCAAAGCCTGGTCATGTATCTCAAAGAAACTTCAATGCTCGCGAACTAATAAAGCCACCTGCATATACAAAAGAAACAGAAAAGCCAGATTTACTTGATCACATCTCATTACAATACTAAACACTGAGACACCTGATATAAAAATATAATCTTAAACTTGTTTAACGGGAGGTGTTGTACCTCGGACCGGTCTGTACCTCGGGTCATTCCAAATTTAGCGTAACCTATTTGGATTCCCTGTTACCGCCACTGCCATAATGGGTCATGTTTTTCACGATAGATGGTAGTTAAAAAATTATTTGTAAATTCAACAAAAGTGAATCGAGATCGTGCTTTCGTTTTGGTAACTGTCAAAGTAAGTATTACTCATAATAATAATCGTGTAACATCCACTTTAGTTTCACTAGTAACAAATTTATTTCATACATTTCGAATAATCTTACTCTTTCGTGTTCTCAGTCTCTAAATCTTCTCTTAAAATTTATAACACACAAATCTTTATAACAAAAAATTTCAGAGGTTACTGAAAGTTGTACCGTGCTTGCTTGCTTGCTTGCTTTGAAAGAGCGAGATCTAGGACGCGGTTTTCCATGCATCTCTATGCACTTAGACCGTATGGCCCACTGTACACCCTAACTAAGAATTTTGCCTATCTGGGATAATTCCAACTCCAGTAGTGATTTTTAACATGTCACACATCGCAGTGGCACGGGACCTACGGCTTTACTTCTTATCCGACAGAAGGCGCATTTTCAGATTTTTCCCCGCTAGAAAAATCTCGCCGACCTCAGCCAGGTTTGAACCCGCGTCCCTCAGATCTAAAGGCAAATGCGCTAACCACTAGACCACCAAGTTGTACCGTGAGTTCAAAAGGTAATTACCTAAGGGTTGGCCATGGAAAATAAAAGTAATGTCAACAGCAAGCTTTAAAATTCATTAACTGTCATCACTTTTTTTGTTGTCATAAGTTTATATTGAAAATTCAATTAAGTTACAATTATAATGGTTTTTACAATAGAACACAAAACATTTATTATTGAATCATATTTTCGAAATGGTGGTCGAGAGAACGGCGAATGGATTTACACTGCGGTGCCATGTTTAGAGGAATTTCGGCAACAATTTCCAGATATTGCTGTCCTTGAAGGAGACTTTTACAGCGCACTTATAAGATGTGTTGATGTATTCCGAGATACAGGGAGCATTACTCATAGAGATAGAGCTGGAAGGCCAAGAGTTCGTACTCAAAATACAGTTGATGGTGTTCGTCAACGTTTGAACGAGCAACCCATTACATCCACTACGTACACTTTCGCAAGAGACTGGTTTATCATTAGCTACTTGCCATACTATTGTCAAAAAAGAATTAATAATATTCCTATACACAATTCTTGCTTTACATGAGTTGCTGCCAGCAGATCACAATAGAAGAATTTTGTATTGTCAGTGGTTCCAACAAAATTTAATCAACAACGACGAATTGCTAAAATTAACGTTTTTTTTCTGACGAGTCCTGGTTCGCCCTTTCGGGGTATATAAACTCACAAAATATGAGGTTATGGAGTACTGCAAATCCGCATACTTTTCGCGAATCTCCCCTTCACCCGTTCCAAGTTGGTGTTTCTATTGCTGTGTCTCGAAGACTTATTATCGGACCCATATTTTTCCACGAAAGTGTTACTGCTCAGAGATACCGCAATATTGTACGTGAATTTATTAATCAGCTTCATGAAGATGAGCTCCAGCAAGGCTACTTCCAAAGGACGGCGCGGCGGCCCACACCGCTCAAGAGGCCCTCAATTACCTACGTGAATTTTTTGATGATCGAATAATTAGTTTACGTTCAAATCCAGAATTTCCACCTAGATCACCAGGCTTGACTATATTAGATTACTTTATATTTCCTTATCTGAAAAATAATGTATACAAGATCCCTATTAACAATATCGAGGAACTGCAAAACAGAATTACGGAACAGTGTGCCAATATAACTCCTCAAATTCTTATGAAAAGACGAGTAAATTTCTGTCTACAGGAAAACGGTGGTCATTTTGAACAGCTTCTTTAGTTTTTTATGTTTATTTGCCTGTACCTGTGAATTAAAAAAATTATAATTTCCAATTTTAATGATTACCTACTTGTTATGATTTGTTTAATAGTGTAGTAATTTAGTTGTTACCATTATCGTCTAAATTGAAATAATAGAACTAATTTCTTCAAAAATTGATTTATTTACATTTACCATGCAACTTAACCTAACATAACACTGCCGGTTAGGTACTGGCGCTAGAAAGGCTGTGCCTAAAAGTCAACTGGTATATAAAGCTTGCATTAGATATTATATTATTATTTCATGGCCAACCGTTATGTAATTACAACCATGACATCCATGTTAGTATTGAGGTGATTGACTTCTGTACAGAAAATGGAATTATATTGTTAACTTTTCATCCCAACACGAGTCATAAAATGCAGCCTTTGAACAGGGCCGTGTTGAGACCTATGAAATCATATTATAACGCTGCTTGTAATGAGTGGATGTTTATGCACCCAGGTCAGCCCATCACCATATTATGACATAGCTGAGCTGACTAGAAATGCGTTTCCAAAGGCTTTTACACCGTCCAATATTCTGAACAGTTTTGAAGTTGCTGGAGTTCCTAACAAGTTACGTAACTGATGGTATACCTAATATTATTGAAGGATAACCAGCATTATCTTTTTTTAAGTGACCCCAGGTATAATTACATGTGGACCAAGGTACATTACCAATCTGTACGTTGGGTCGCCTTTCACCATTCATTTAGAATAATATTTTGTCTTTGTTATATAATCTATTCACGATTGATTTGCCATCCAACAGGCTGTGGAAATCTGGGGGAATGTGTGGTATCATTGAAATTTGTCAATTAATTAAGTTGGGTTATGCTAGTTTTTCTTGATGGAGGTTATGATTTTTGAAAGCAGGCAATGTTGCCAGTGGTGCTTGTTTGTTCATTTAACGTCCGCCTATTGCTGCTCAATATTGGTTTATAATACTTAGATATAATAATCATTTCATTATAAATAAAATAATAACTATAATATAAATGTTGTCGTAACACATACCAAATACATATTGCTGTACTTTTTACACGAGAATTCTGAACTCAAATCGTATGTATACAGAGCATATTCCACGCCATTCTTTGTTGTCCTATATTTAGGTCTTGCAGCAAATTAAGAAAAATTAACGTCCATGCCTCTCATGTTTCAAATTGATATTATGGTAGTCCAGTGGTTGACTGTTTGTCTCTGGTGCTAAGAGACCCAAGTTCGTATTCCACTGAGGTCAGTGTTTTTCACGGGCGAGATAAAAACTGTAAAACACTCATTCACAATTTAGATGCCAAAAGAATATCCCCTACCCTATTCCACCTTTATGCTATCACTAGAAGTATCTGAATTATCTGCACCCTCCGATTCTGAATCAGATTCCCCAATTGAAATAATGAAAGGAGGAATATTTTCAAACGATAAATTTCCCATATGTTTTGTCCAGTCTTCCGAAATAAATTTTTCACAATGCTCACAGTTGCGCTTTTTCAAAATTTTGTCAGTTACGTATCTTTTATTTCCGTCTGCTGTAAAAGGTTTAATTAACTCCCAAAGATTTTTCTTAGTAATTTTGCCCTGTATTTCGACATTGTGGTGGTTAACCAACCATTCCTGCAATACACCTTTCTTGCAAGAAAATGTGGGCTGCTTGTCAAACTGCACTGAATAATAAAGTGCGTTGTCCATAACCACGACAAATTTTCCTTGCAACTTGTCCAAAGCAGGAATCAGCTGATTAACCAACCAATTTTGAAAAATTTCCCCATTCATAGTTTTATGATAATCCCTGTCATTGTTCTTTGAGTCTAGTAACATGTCGCACCCTTCCAAAAAGCCTAAATTACATCCCGCATTCAAAATCGTGAACCTCTTCCCCTCACTTTTAATTTTGGCTGGGTTACTTTTAAGATCGGTTTCGTGTACCCATTGACGACTCGCGGATCCATTTTGGTAGATCCACGTTTCGTCTAGGTACACGAATAACACATTTTCAGTAGAATTTTGATATTGGAGCAATTGTCTCAAGAATTAAATTTTGGATGCAATGCAACGACTTGTTGTTCACATAAAATTTTGCGTCCATTCACCATTTTGTGTTTGTAACCCATTGATTTAAGAATTTTGAATAAAGTACTCCTGTCCCCCTTGTTTTCCAAATTTTCGCGAGAGTCGGCCAAGAGTTTGTCGAGAGTAAAATGTTCATTCTTCAGATGATACTGCCAAATTTGTCGTTGCAAATCTTTTCTAGAGGTGTAATTTAAGAAAACGTCCGTCTTAGCGCGTATACTACAAATGGAAGATTTCAAAACGTCCTGTCCTTGTGATAAAATGTCCCTTATAGAACGCTCAGACACCTAAAATTATAAGTAATTTGCAATTGCATATTTTAGAAATAATACATGCTTACCTCAAATATATCAATTAATCGATTTATAATTGTAAATCGTGTGAAGTCTGGCCTATCTCTTTTATAATAGTTGAAAGCTTTCACAATTTGCAGTTTAGTAACTTTGCTAATAACTTTCACCATTCTGACAATTAAGTAGGTATAATATATTATGTGTTTTATTAATTCTAAACTTATTAGATTATTTTAGAAAAGTAGGGGACTCTAGAGCTGGCAACAGGGCAATTTCATTTTGACATTGCTAGAAATCAATCATATAATATTTTTATTATACTTATATGAAAACACCTTGTTTTCATCTGTTTTTACAAAGACGTAAAGGTGGCATTTTCAGAACAGCGCACGTAAAATTTTTACCGATCTCCGTTTTTTTTGCGTGCGCTAAATGCCGATAATAAATATATCGTTGCTATGGAAATGTTAAATCTCCGTTTTTTTTTTGCGTGCGCTAAATGCCGATAATAAATATATCGTTGCTATGGAAATGTCAATCATGTTTGGTACTATTACGATTTATTATGATTACTTTGAAAATAAAATGTTCTAAATTTACTTTTTATCCTTTTTTGCGTTGTTTTCAGATAAGTATAATAAAAAGTATCGTTCATTACACGCTCGGAAATGGATTTTTCCGTGCTTGCATGACTTCCCGTGTTCGGCTTCGCCTCACACGAGAATTTGTCACGCGCGCACGGAAAAATCCTTATTTCCAGACTCCTAATGAAATATACTGTTAAGAGAGGCAACTTAAGAAAAAGAAACACAGCCTGCTGGATGGCAAATCAATCGTGAATAGTGTATAGATCAAAATACATGTTTTGATTAAACATGCGAATAGTAAAATGTTTGCTTTACTTGTTGCTTTCACAGATTTGTTTAAATAGACCAAACAAAAAAGTTAGCGAAAGTAACATGAAAATTGGCCCAAGCTACAACACCTTCCCCTATACAATCTAAAAGTAAACTTCTATTACATATTAGTGTAAACTAATATCGTTATCAAGATTACCTCTAAGGGAAATATGTTTCATTTCCAGGTTACTACAAGATGCAACCAACAGCACACTAAACATATGCGACAGTAGCACCATAAGAAAGAAAATGTTGGCGACATGGGGACAAAGCCTCCATTTGGGATGTTTTTTAATAGTACCACCTGTACTTACACTTCAAGAGGTCAGCTGGTATCATTTTTCTAAGGAAAGGGGGCGCTATAAAATTGCTTACAGGTATCATTTTTGCTGTAACATTTATACATTTTTAGTGACTTTGAATAATGTGCAGGTCTAACAAACACATAGAAACGGCACAAAACGGTCTCATTATTTTGTCAGTGAATGAAGCTGATGCAGGCCTATACGACTGCTTAATGGGGCCTTCTCTACTTTGCTCATACAATATAACAGTGGATAGTAGCCGCTGTACGCCACCAGGTAAAAATAAGGACTATAAGAAGGTATATTCAGATTGGTGCCACGAATTTGAGAAGTACAAGTATTCAATGAAAATATGGGAACAGAAACAAGACGTAAGTCGAATTTCGAATATCTTCAATGTTAACATTAATAGCAAACATTATTGTTTTAGAAATGCGTTACCGCACGAAATGATAGTGATTACAACAGTCATTCAAATGAAATACATCAAACTCTTTAGTATGATAGTATGATTTGGTTATAAAGTGATTTCTGGATATTTTTTATAAGTAGGTAGGTAGCGCAAAATCATTTTGTATTGAAGCAATGCTAAAAATTTTAGATTTATTTATTGTACCACGTGTTCATACATGATTGTAAGAATACAAGATGATGTAAATGCATAATTTTTGTTTCTCAAAAAGAAGAAGAAGATTATGATTTTTATCTGATTGTTTCAGTACTGTAGTTTATGAGAAACTTCAAATGAACAAAGAGCAGTGTTTGAATTAAAATGCATATACATTATGCATAGTATAAAATAAGTAGCAAAGATTTCTTAATTTTGTATTCACTCATACAGTCATTTATGAACCCACAGTTTAAGTGCAATTAACACTTTGCTAGTAAAATATTAATATTTCTTAAAATACCAGCAACTGAAATACATTAGTAAACATGATCAGCAACTCGATGATAAACTTATGGTATAGTTTAGGTATGGAAATTTAATGTATTCACATGAACATCATCAGCATAAATGTGGTAAAACAGGCGCATTCATTCTGATTTATTGTCATACATATTTGTTTTTATAATAAGGAATAATTATCAACTTTGTACCAAGTTAATTCCATAAGTACAAAATATGTTTGTTGCATTCACTGTCTTACTTTTTTAAAGTTGTGTATTAGTAAGTACTAACATAAGTTATCTTTATGAACTTTGTAAGAATATTGCATTTTATCAGATAGATTTATCTTATCTTATCTCCACCATCTTACTTATTTGTAAATATTGCGATAACAAAGGAGTATATCGAAGCTAATCTAACTAAATATATCACTGACAATATATCTCCTTGCTTAACAACCAATCAGTGGATTTCAAATTTTGAAATCCAGCCAATAGAATCGGAACTACAGTGAAAATATAGCTTGTCGCTGTATTTTCACGGTGATAAACCTG
>JABXWE010102077.1:0-29096 GCA_014611495.1 Limonius californicus
GTTTCCTTAATCTATGTCTCCGTTCATTATTTTTATTCTTTTTCTTTATGAGTAATTTGTGTTTGGCTTATCGGTGACATACATAAAAAAATGCGCCGGTAACTCTACCTCATGGTGGTGTAGAAATGATTTATTTAATAGTTGATTTGTGTTGTAAGTATCGAATTTCCGTTAACATAATGTGAAACCTATAGTGAATTATTTTAACTAAATTTGGTTATATGTGGAAATCTATTTAGCAAATAAAAAAATAAATTTAATCAATTAAGTTAGTCGGTCTATCACACAATTATAATACATTAGAAAATGGAAAAACAAAGAAGATATTATATATTTCAAAGAAAAAACATTTTCCGTTTTTTTGCATATTCATTAACGATGAGCAAAGTGTTTTAGAAAATTAAAATATAATTTACTACAAATGACGCTATTCCATTCATTTTAAAATTTGTTGATGCATACCTACAAATTGTACTACATAAAGGCTCAATTAAATAGAACGGTTAAACGCTAAAAAAAAAGTAAAATTTCTTATAGCTTCTCAATATGTTGTAACTATTTACTTTTCCATTGTAACTAAACATTCTTAATGCTAAAGAAATGATTTCGTGAATAAAAACTGTTATTGCTTTTTCATTAGAATATCCTGGAAGTGAATGGGAATATTGTATAACTTAATAGTTACTTCTATTCCCACGAATTACTCAAATTGTCATTTCAAAATCTCTTAATGTAACGACTTCACGGTAAACTCTTCTCATAAAAATTTCTGTCATGCTGCTTAAGAAAAGATATTGAACTGACAGAGAACTAAGGTAAGCTGTTTCTGAAGGTAAAACTGTTAAAATAACAGTTGAATTGTGCTGCTTTGTGGATTTTGAAGGGCTTTGTATTCTGCTCAAGCAGACTGTTATCTTAACCTGTAAAGCGGTCTAGTAAGCTTATTTAACAAGAATCGGATCACATTACTCTTTGAAAGACGTTCTCGGATGACCACCATAGCAACCGATGAAACTTTAATGGGAAAATTAAGTTCTATGAGAAATCATAAAACTGTCACCGATAAAGGTAGTGGATATTCTAATCACGCTTGGTAAAATGGTATATAATATATAAAATTATTTGAAGTTACCGTGGTCTATCCTGTCTTATTGTCATAAATAGAATGCTGCGAATTTAATCTGCATAGTACGAAGTTTCGAAATTATCATCGTATATCGATTTTATATCAAAATGGTGTTATTTCGAAGACGGTTGACTTTATTTACTTTTAACAAAGGTACTTTGATTGGGCATTTTTGCACGCAGAATAAGCTTATTTTGTCAAAATAATGTGGAAACTATTGTAAAAAACAGCACCTGGTGATCCCACTTGAGAAGCCTCTGGTGCATTTAATAAAACGAAACTAGACTCTAGCCTGCAACCTTCATGAGTGACGTATGCACATAATGTTTCAAAACTCAGCTAACAAATACAGAAAAGTGATGGGACAGGTCTCACTTTAGAATGCTGTAATTCCGCACTGCAGCGTTTACGGGTATACGTTTATTTGAACCTGTTAAGATGTTTTCACATGTAGAACTCGTTACCTAATTTATGACACGTATTTTTGCGTCACTCTGTATATGTAGCTTTAAATAATAATAGTGATTCGAAATGCGTATTAATATAAACAACGATATCATACTGCAAACAAAAATATAATTTTACTTTCCAGGGCGGAACAAAACGTGGCGTTAAGTGATTTCCGTATCCTTTCCACTTGTTTGTAATAGAAATAACACCTAAATGCATATTTCTGGTAAAGCATAAATTCTGGTGTATTTAAATATATGTTCTTAAAAATCTAGACTGCTATATCTGTTTGATAAGTGTTATCCACACGCCACAAATAATTTCATTAATGTAATGTAACACAACTGGGTGTTATTCTTAACATGCCGTGTATATAGCCATTAAAGTAGCTTATCGAATGTATATGTTATTGTATTTTGGTTGCTAATAAATAAAGTATATATATTTAAACATACACACAGATACATATATATATATATATATATATATATATATATATATCTCAACCTTGGTTGTGAGTTTTCACCTGGATAACAATAAGATATGAGATTTATGTATTATGTTCGACAACTAACATGTAATTTTGGAGCAAATTGGACCTTTCAATTGTATGTTTTTTGTGAGTAATATTTGGATATAGATGTGAAAAACATTTTAATATGATTTTGATAACCATTAATTGTAATATGATTAATTTAAGCTGATTTATGTTTAAAATAAATATGAATTTTGAAATACAAAAATAATTGATAGGCCGTGTGAGGTGTCGTTTTTTAAATAAAGAATATGGCTATAAATGAAGTTTTGATGTAAATGATATTTTCAAAAAGTTATTATTATCTTTAAGATTTTATTAATGTGTGTTAATTTTATTCTGCTTTCCCATTGGGTGAGGAAGTCACAGGTTTTTTATAAAATGTATCTACTTTTGTTGTATCATGATGTTGTCATGGCTATTTGTTAGGAAAAAACATTTTGTAATTTTGTGTGTTTAAATAAAACTATGCTATTAAATGTTATGGTTCAAATCAGCGTTATTTGTTATTTATCTGTGTAAAAAATAGAAAAAATTCAGTAAATTAGCCGAAATTCATAATTTGTTTTTTCGACATCTTTGTTTGTATCTGCGTTTGACGTTTAAAACATCAACAAACTTCAAGGTTAGGAATCATCTACACGTTGGACAAAAGTTTTATATCTGTTAATTATTTGGGAGATATTCGTATCATATTCTGGAACTGCAACTGGAATAGCAATCAAATTTAATTTAAAATAAGTTATATACAAATAATTAACATCGAAGAACAACAATTAGAGAAGTGAAGCAAGTTTGGGGGTAACAATTTAAGAAGATAATATGAAGGTGCAACGTATTTATGAGTTTACTGGTATATTTGAACATTTAATAAGCAGTAAATAATATTTGGTTTAATTACCTTGTGAAACGATGTTACGAATGCGAAGATCCTCAGTCCAAAGTTTTTTTGCGAGGAACTTAGAAAACAGCAACAAGCGATGAATTGTCGTTTTGAAGTTGAAGATCAACAGAGCGCAGAAGTGCCATCTTACTTTCATCTGGTGAATTTTACCAACACCAGAAAAAAATAAGCAAGTGCTTCTATGTGAAAAGGTGCGTCTGTTTGAAAGTGCTTTGTTAGATTAGACCTTAGTAGTTATTTCATGTAACCTTGTTATTTTATTTAACGGTTAAAGTTGTTTAACGTTTTATAAGAAAAAAACGTAGATAATTCGATAACATTTAATTCACTTCTTTGTTGCATCCATACTTTTTAAGTTCATGTTTGCTACCTTGTATCCTCCGCCTTGTTCAGTTAACCCGCGCAAGAATTTAAAGGTTATGCGGTAGTTACTAAAATTTATATTATAAACCTTGAGATAAGAGTTCTTTTAAAGTTTATGTTTGAAGTGTGCCCCTTGTGTTGTTTTAACAATTTATGTAATAATATTGTAATATATTTTTTTACATATGAATGGAAGATCATTTTTATTACGTGTGCTTCAACGTGGGACTCATATGTAGGTCCCTTAATAAAACATCATAATATTATATATGTATATATTATATATATATATATATATTGCAGTGTTACACCCTTAAAAATATCTAAATTCTTATTAGTTACCAAGCATAGAAGTTATATGTAGCTTTTCCGTATGATAATGAGTCACACACACACACACAGATTTGAAGCGAGGCTATTCGTTTTTTTTCCGATGAGCCTTCGGGATGTAATAAGGTGGAATTGCAGGTTTTTTCGTGTACCCTCCGGGATTTTTGCATTGGTTTTTCCTTCTAGAGGTTATGTTGTAGCCTTGCAACGATTGTTTCTTGTATTTGAGCTGTAATTTATTATTTATTTATTTATTGTCTATTAACAACGAAGGAAATCAGTAATAATCCATTAATAAACTTAATTTTCTTCATAAATTAATACGGTTAGAATATATTCAACTTAGTCTTAAAATTAAATTTGAGTAAATTTTAGGTCAATTGTTTCGAAAATCAAGAGAGGTATCAAAAGTGAAGGATTTTTATATCAATAGTTTTAAGAATGAATTATAATTTTAAATTATATTTTGAAACATATCGAAGTTAACTAATAATATATTCAGCAATGGTTGACAATCCACGCCCGCGGTAGCAAGCGACCCTCAAAACTCTTTTTCATTTTGTTAATCTAATGTTTCGTAAAAACTTGGCACCTTAACCCTTAAGTTGGGAGGTCGAAGAATTGTCACACTACCCGGGAGGTGATATATTTGTATATACCACTGTTGCTCCCCATATCTCTATAAAGTTATCAACATATTTTACTTTTTATCGTTCTTTATTTTAATATCGACTTAATTAAGCACAAAAATATTAAATTGGGTAACATATAATAAAATTATGACTAACTAGGAAGCAATTTAGTAACATGAGCATATAATTGAAAATTTTGAAAATTTGTTTCGAGGGCCAATTGTCGGCTGTGACATTTCGATTGATTCTTTATATTGGTTTCAATAATCGCATAACTGATTGTATAATAGTGAATATGTCACATGGTATAGTAAAACCTACTACAACCCTAGTAGCTCGCAGGTACTCACCGGAAGGATGATGATTGTCACCACGCCAGCTGGGGCACTGAATGGAGGTTATGTATCTTATGCCTCGCAGCCCCGGCTCCATGGCCCTTTCCGTAAGAAAGATTTCAAGATTTCGTGGACCAAAAAATATGCTACCTCCCGACTTAAGGGTTAAGATAGCATCGTTTGTTTCATAGATAAGTTTACAAAAAACCTTTTTCTTGATGTCCGCCCCCAATTGCCGCGCTCAAGTGGCCCAATCCATCGAAAAGGCTGTCGACACATAAACATACGCAAAAACCATAAACAAAAAATCAATTAATTCAGTTTAATTTGACGCTGGAAAGGATAATGAAAGCTTTGTGTTTAAATTACTATGGTATTTCCAAATGGAACAAATTGAAGTCTAAATCAAGTATATCCAAAAGGAAACTACAATTTTTAAATTGTAACGTTACCTCTATAGGCCTTTGTTATAATTTCAATTTTATGCATCGAAAGTTTTCTATTTCAAGCGATTACACTTTATTGATGTTAAATCAATGCAAAGGCACCGAATAAATAAATTAGGAACGTCGCTCGATCAAAGCTTTTATTCTTCAAGTTGGAAAACAAAAACACAAGAAACGTGGCCAGATCGAAAGACTAGACGAGAGCCTATACCAATATCTAAGAAAGCTTTAAAAGTTCAAAGCTCGCTGAGCAAATATCTTCCCAATTCTAAAGTGCACCTTAAACTTAAAAGGAACTTTCCGCGTCGATTCGCATTTTCTGCTATCATTACATCTGTAATTGGATTCTTGCCTTCGGAGCACTTTTATATTTTCCTCTGGAATGCAAGCTAATGGTCCATAACCACAGCAGCTTATAAAAATATGGATTTTATATTCGTTCCTATGGTGTCAGAGTATATAAAGATTTTTAATATAAAGAATATGACGCTTCATAAAATCGGTGTTGGCAGATGGAGCATGTAACTGGTATTACCAAATCTAATTACTCACCTATTAAATTTGCTACTGTATTTTTGTTTGTTCCCTTTCCTCTCCAAATCTATCTCGAGGTTCTAATTGAGTTGCTAAATTCCTGGTTCCCTTTAATTGTCAAAACTGCAAGGAAAATGTTCAAATATGATATAATATAATGTGAGTGGTAAATAAAGATTGGGGCGTTCTCATTTTTGATGAACCAAATAAGTGTCTGTAGAGTCAGTTAGTATTGGCCCTGAATATTTTAGGTTAATGTTCAATAAACAATAAAATGTTAAGATGCAATTGTCAGAAAATCGTAGGTACTTTACTTCAAATGTTGAGCGATTAGCAATAATTCATTCGATTTCAATTACATCGCATTTTGAAACAGCTCCTTAAAAGAAATATAATCGTCTTCACTGCGTTTTCGATAGCGCTTTTCATTCCAAATCTAAAAGCAATTTAATATTTCTCATTTAAAGTGTAACCCGTAAAAGCGTAAATTAATATAACCGTAATATTTAAGATTTGGAATAAAAACGCTATTCAAAACGCAATGCAATTTTTTTTATTTTAAACTGGCTTGGACATCGTAGTATTTCAAGTAATCAATATACCTACAGTAATAATCTGAAAATAGTTTGCTTTACTATAGAGCAATTAAAATTATGTTACATTGTTAAATGATCAATTATATACAGGGTGTTTAAAAATACGGTAGGATATTTTACCCACTTATACATCTCAATATAAACAAAAAAGTCATAATAAACATGCGTTCGAAAATCAACTGCTTTCAAGATACAGTCAACAGCCAACAGTCTGCCATGGAAGTGGATGAAACAACATTTGCTTGAGTTTTTGTAAGTGTCAATATTGTTATTGTTACGTACATTACATGTATGCTAAGACCAATGGTAATTCTTACGAGGCACTTCGCTTGCATGCCGAAGCATTTCTGAACCGGGCACTTCCTTGTGACAATTTTTTTATAAATTTGCATCAACATTTATCCAAAATTGGCGCATTTTAATCAAGAAGAGGCCGCCGTGGGCTAGAGCTTAGCGCGTTAGACTTCTACGCCGAAGGTCCTGGATTTAATTCCCAGTACAGGAACATCGGATTTTTAACGGCCGTTCTCCCTCGCAAGGCAATGGCAAACCAGCGAGGTATTCTGCCTAGTATATCTTCTCTGGAGTAGAAGTGTTTACACTTCCCGTGGTTCGGAGCCCACGTTAAGCTGTAGGTCCTCTTTGTCTGTTGTACTTTAAACGCGCAACACAGACATAGAAGAGAAGATCGCTACGTCTCGTAAGAGATAAAGCACTCTAAAAAGAAGAATCAAGAATCGGCGGTGGTGGTAGTCGGTCTAGATCAGTTTCTACTCCTGAAGCCGAATTTAACATTTTAAGGAGGATTGAAGAAAATCGAGGTACCAGTACTAGAAGACTTTTTGTTGAAACAAATATTAATGCTTCCCTAATTTGGAGAATGTTACGTGAGGATCAATTGTACCCATACCATATTCAAAGGGCTCTTATTGTGCCTGATTATGCTGCATGTCTGGTGTTTTGCCGATGGGCACTGACAAGAGTGGCGCAAAACGCAAACTTTGTTAGTGAAGTCTTTTTTACTGGCAAAGCTAGTTTCACAAGAAATGGCATTTTTAATTTTCACAACAGTCATGTTTGGTCAGATGAAAACCCTCATGCTATTATAGAATCGAATCATCAACAACGATTTTCAATTAGGGTTTGGCTTGGTGTTTTTGGAAACTATATGATAGGACTTTTTTTTCTTCCGAATCGTTTGACTAGCCAATTGTATCTTAACTTTTTAGGTAATGCCTTGCCACTAATATGCGGTTGATGGACAATGAGGCGCTTGCACATTTTTCAATCATGGTCAAACATTTCTCGTATGAATCCGGGAATCTTTGAAAGAACGCGGCGTTAATTATTACGGAGATTCGAAGGATGTGTACAAATGGAACAAATGGTCAATATCTACTTTAGTTATTTGTAATTAAAATGTTGTATTTACACCGCTATTTATTTTAGTAGGTGGGGAACTTATTGATATAACAAGCAATATTTATTTTCTTAAAAAAACTCCATATCTCGAAAACGGTTGATTTTCGAACCCATGTTTATTAGGAACAATTGGAACAACGTTTATAATGAAAACGAAACAGGCGTGTTTTGTGACATTAAACCTCAATTCTTCCAAAAACGCCAGAATACACCAAATTAATTTGCCAGGGGCTTACGGTTATTTCTGTTCACCTATCTTTCACCCTAAAAATGTGAAAGCGCGATTAATTTACTTTGCAGTAGTGTTTTTATTTTTGGATTCCCGCGGTAGTACAGACCAAAGTTTCAATGTAGTTAATGGTTGAAATGAACACCACTAGCTTCTGAACAGTAATAAAGGTTCTGTTCGAAATGCCGTTGCACACTAAAGCAATTTTGGACTGATTAGACGATATTCGTTGATTGGACGTTGCCGTAAATCTTTTGAAGAATGGGGTTGGGTTACATTAATTTTACTCTTTATGACCCCACAAAAGGAAATTTAGCGGAGATAAATCTGGCAACCTTGTAAACCATTCAATAGCGTCTTTTCTTTCAATCCATTAACCCGGAAACTTTCAATGTAAATACTGTCGAACAATCAGTTCATAATATGCTGAGGAGCTCCGTCCTGTTAGAATAGATTATCAATTAACCTTCCAGGTAACGATTATCATTCTCTATAATATCAGTTAATATTGAATAAAAGTTGTCTTGTAACAATTACAAGTATATCTCATCAGTCATCACCTGGTAACAAAAAAAGGACAAAAAATGCCAACCCAAACATTCAATTTTTCGGGGTGTTGAGTAATATTTTGTGAAATATTTACGGATTAGAATCTGACTAATAATGACAATTAAGGGGCCTTGGTGGTCTAGTGCGGGAACGCGTTACCACTCGAGGTCACAACGAAATGTAGTTGATCCGCGTTCGAATCTCAGTTGGGGCGACCGCATTTCGCTTAGTTAAGTTTAGGGTGCATGTTGCATGAATGTTTAGTGTGTAAAGGACGTCCGCACCCCCCTGAAGTAATGCGAAAGCGGTTCCGGGGGGGGGGACGTTAGTATGAATGAATGAGAGAGAAAAAAAGCGACAATTACAGCGTTCGACCGTACCATTTACGAAAAAAATGCATTCGTTGAAAAAACAAACGGTATAAAGGAAATTTGGATTATTTATCGACCGTTCACTTTCAGTTTCACAAACATTGCAAACAGTGATAAAGTCGCCTTCATTGAGTTTCTTGTAGTACATTAATATTGTAGGGATAAACCTTGCGGTGTTACAAAATTCATTGAATATTGGTTCGATTAATACCCGATACAACAGCCATTTGCCTTGTACTCAACGTAGGATGGACCACAACGTCGCCTAGAATCGCCATTTCTACCGCTTCATTTGTTACCAAAGTTTTAGCATTTAGCTTTTAATTTGCGACAAACCCGGTCTCCCGAAATTTTCTCATTAACTCTAAGACATACTTGCGATTGACATGCTTATCTGCATGTTGCCGGTTGAACAATTCAGCGCTTGTGCTGGCACATTCATTTTTTCCAAAGAAAGCGCAGTTATTTCAACTCTTTCTGAAATCGAATAAACTATTTTAAATATTCAACGAAAACAACAGCTACGAAATATGGCGTCACGATAACGTAAAAAACGCATTCACATGTTTACGCTAATGTATGGTCAACCAATGCCGCCTAATAATTACATAAATGCTTCAGAACATTTACTACCTGAATTTTGGGGTTGAAGATAGGTGAATAGATATGGCCCTATTATATGTTCCCTAAGCAAATTAATTTGAGGCGTTGGGGCTTTTTTCGAAGAATTGAGGTTTAGTGTCATAAAACACGCTGGATTCGGTGGGCTTCTCTGCATAATGAATGAAACAACATTTCGTATATATTAAACTAGTGGGTTCCAACCCCCCGATGGCGACATCTTAACTAATTGATCTCGAAGATTTTAGAAGTTTAATAATTAATAACTACTACAAAATCATACGCCATTTCTCTCTACCAGATACATCATGATTTATCTCCACGTAGTGTTTATGTATGTACTACTTCTACTGGCTTGAGTTAGTATGCAAGCTAGCTCTTTTTGAGTACTATGCCTTGATTTATGTTTTGGTTTATACTTCAAGGTATAATTGGATTATGGACTAAGTATGTTGATTGTATTAGCTACTATATAGGTACTAATTATATTTTTTTATTTAGTTGATAATAACTAATCCGAAACCAACGGAAATCAAAAATATGTGATTTCAATAAGGAATGGGAAAATGAATTTAAAGTAAAGAAGGTTTATGAACTGGAGTATCATTTAAAAATAAGCATACGACGTAAGCGAAAGCTTCTACGCAGGTTTCGTTGCAGTTTGCCATTTTGTAGCAAACCATGAGTCCATTCAAAGAAGCAATAATTGTACCCCTAGCCTTAGATATATTATTTAAAGACATTTAAAAAACGTAATAAGGGTGTTAATCTATAATATGTCCTTTGGTGCTAATACAGTTGTAGAACGCATGCAATCTTTATCTGAAAATGTTTATTGTTACTTAGAAAAAGACAATATTGTGATTATTTTTCACTGGAATTTGACGGTAAGGGACAACTAGGCGCAGCCGACTGTGCGCCGCCGACTGGGTGCCTGCTAACTGGGCGCCTAGCCAACAGGTCTCCAAGCCAACAGGGCGCCAGCCCAACTCGGCGCCATGTTATACCCAGGCATAACGCAACAGAAAATTTTACCATGAATTTTTACTAAATCCTCAGCAGGATATTATTATTTTGACAAACGCTAGAAAACTTTCTGCTTACAACAAGCAATTTACAAATTTTTAAGATGCCTCATAGTATAGGCGGTTAGGTTAGGTTAGGTCAGGTTACAAAATTTTATTCGGGCTGTTGGCCACACTATTCGCACAATTAATTTTAAGTAAAGAATGTAAATAGAAATTTGTTAATTTAATAAATAAAGTTTGTCAAAATCACACATTGTTAATTATTACATAAAAAGAGCTAGAGAAAAAGATATATAGCACTTAAGCAAAATAATAGAATTTATAGAATAAAGCGAAAAGAAAGTTAAGTGTTTTGCAGAACAGCAACTTTCAAAATTTGGATTTTATTTCCCTGGATTTCTCCTGTGGATTTCTTAGGGTGTGGCTTAATTCCTTTTTTAATTTAAATATTATTTTTGGGCTGGCGGCGAGTTGGCTTGGGGCCGAGTTGGTGGGCGCCGAGTTGGCGGGCGCCCACTTGGCTTGGCTCCGAGTCGACTGCAAATATGATAGTTTTCATACGAATGGTTTTCAAGGACTCACGAATAAGAAAATAACTCTTCACTATTTTGCCACTGAAATCTAGAACACGAGGTGAGGATATCTAACATGGATTTAAAAGTTACGCGTGCGAAAAAAGTATTCCCATTACATACTTATTATCGATTACAACTGATGAAGCTTCCGCTATGCTTGGTGTCAATTTCGGATTCTTGCATTTTGGAAGAGTGACCCCGACTGTCAATTACTGAATTAATGCCCGAAATTGTTACAGAAAACAGAAATTTATTGTAAATAATTCTATAAATGCTGTTCGCGTTATATTTTATATCCTCTACCGCTGACTCAGCTTAAAAATAAAAATAGAAGTGCTTCCCAATACTAAAAAAATTATAGACAAAATAAAATATACAGGAAGAATTCCCTCAGATACATATATTGAACAAATTAATTAGAAAATTTACCGAATTTAAAGAAGTGGAATAAATCGTTTTGTTCTTATCCAATCTGTTTCTTGATACAGAAGACAGAAGACAAAACTTAAGATATCAAATAAATTAAAAGTAGTTTCAGAATTACAAACAAGAATATCGATGTGGAAGTATTGACTACATAGAGTGATATTGATATTGAGTGATATATCTTAAAATCAGATCCAAAGATATCAATGTTCGGGGATTTCTTAATAGCGAAAAATAACCACTTCTTCTTCTCTGACGTTTGCGGTGAAAGTGAAGTCCCCTGTTGATTCAAGGTATTTTCGTGAGTTATCATTTTACAAATAAAAATAGTAATACTCATGAATGGTACCCAGCGCTCTGGGTTCCACTGCTAAAATTTTTTACAAAACTGTTTTATTTTCGGAATACGAATACGAATATTTCCAGAAAAATATAATTTTGCTAAATCTATTTGAAAACGATCGTGCGAAAATTTGAAACTCGAATCACAATGCCACTGGTGTCAACTTCAAAATTATAAATTTAAAAGTTTTTAAACTATCAGCAAATTGAGGATATTCTTAAAATAGTGATCATTTTTGATGCGTTGCGGCTTATTAAAATTATTTTGTTTGTATGCAAGTCCGAGTTTCCAAACGTTTAAAAAGTTACGACCTTGTGATAAGAGTCTAGTACATTTCTGAAAGACACTAATCCTTCTGGTAGGCCAAACACGGCTACAACACCAACACTAGAGGAACAAGTACTTCGTTAAGTTAAAGAGAATCCTTCCACAAATACTAGAAAAGTTGCGGCGCAATGTAAGCCACAAAACCACGTGGAAAATTTAGAAAACTCACCAGTTCTACCTGTACCATATTCAGCGTGTGCAAGCCTTGTTGGCACAAAATTTCCCTCAACGTTTCAGATTCTACCAGTGCTTACTTCAGGTATTCGCTCGAAACCCAAACTTTCTGGCTCAAATACTGTTCATAGACGAAGCTAACTTTTCGAGGGATGAGATTATGAACTTTCATAACAATTACCTGTGGACGAAGAATATTTGCATTCCAAATTGGGTAGTCGATTTCAGCATTTGTTTTCTCATAATATATGGCTTGTATTATTGGAGGTAATTTTATTGGGCCATATTTATTACCTGAACACATAATAGGTGATTCTTATCGGCATTATAGCTAAGGAGTACTACGCGGTTTGTGCACGATGGTGTTCCAGCACATTTTAATATTGCCGCAAGGGAGTATTTGAATACAAATTATGCCATCCTCGGATAGGTTATGTTGGAAACGCCATGGGAGAATATCGAAAAGACCTAGCGGGGAAAGTACGGACACTGCGATCGCCAGATATGAACCCCCTTGGTTTCTTTTTGGGGGTATGTCAAATTACTACTGTACAAATTCTGTACAGTTTTGGACGTAAATGATTTTCAAAACAGAATTGTTGACGCTTTTAATTCTATCAGGAATATACCTGGAATTTTCGAATGTATACGGTAATCAATGGCAGCACGAATTATGTATTGTCATTTTGATTTAATTAAATGTTAATTAATTATTTTTTTTTAAATAGTTATCACCCTGTATTTCGAAAATGGAGCATTTTAGAGAGCGTTTTCATCCCTAATTTGTGTCTAAAAATTGGTCAGAAAACACCCCCTGACGTGTTGAACATTACTTACCTTATCATTTGCTAGATAAATTACGGAAAACAAAATTTAATTAAACTAAGAAACGAAGGGGAAAGAAAGTGTTCATAATTTGATAGGCTATAATTAATTACTTACTTATAAATTTCATTAAAATCGGCGATGTTAAGGTTCGACTTGGTGCAGAATGACCCTGATGTTAAAATTTTTAGTGATTTTAACTGGAAATGCATTCTAAATGAAATATTTAATATAGAATGCACAAAGGCAGGCTTTCTTCTAAACTACTTGTATGGCTTCCTAGTTATAAAACCCGATATTTGTATTCAAATCTTAAGCTTTCTCGAAATCATAGTTAGTATGGGGAAAACAGTTGCAAACTATTCTATCTGGTTGTTGCTATAGTTATTCTTTCGGCATAATTTATATTGTCTTTCTGTTGTTCTTAAGTAAACAACAAATTTGATTAAAAATCAGCAAATCCACATTTTTGATGCATCAAAATATTATTTTATGAATTTTATACGCTTTTATATCGAAAACATTCGTCATAATAAAATTGTTGATTTTAATAAATATTTACTATGTATCACCACAATTGTTTAGTATAGTTATATTATCTCGCCAACGTCTTCCTGAGATATGGCGTAAATACTAAAAAAAAAAAAATAAATACAAATAGGCATTAAAGAATATCGACCTAATAATTTCTTCAGTACTTACTTTACTTCAAAGCTAGATTTTATCTAGATATCTTGCACTTAATCAATTAGTACAGCTTACTGCTACGTAAATCTACATTCGAATTTTTAATTTCTTTATTGAATTAGTTTGTCCTTAAATATATGTCTGTCATGGTATGAATTAATTAGACGGAATTGTTGTTTTCATCTACTGCTAAAGGGCAGTTTTCTAAAATTACTATTACAGCAACACAAACGAGTAGGTACTTACGGCTAGTGTCGTACCGGATCCCATTTAGCTGAGATAAGCATGGAAGCACAGCCAAACTATTAGATGGGGTCTGGGGCCAGCAAAGCACTGTATCGTAATCTGTTTCACAACCATCTAAAGCAGGCAAGAGCTTCTTCTTTAATTCGCAAGTTAACTCAGCTTGAGTCTCGTTCAGTTGGCTTAGCAGATCTTCATCGTCATGGATTATGTACAGGGAATCTTCGAACGTATTTATCGAATCTGATTCAGTCATTATTTGGTATATCTGGAAAAACGTTCTACTATTAACACACATATCGTTAATAACTATGCGAGAAACTTAAAGCAGTAGTTCGTTGTATGCGATACTGTTTTTAGATTTGACCTCTAACCCACATACACAAAGGAACAAACTTTTAAATATCTAATAGTAGGTAGGTATTATATTTAACTTTTACTGTATGTTCACAGCAACAAAACAGTTGTTCTACACATCAATGCACTAATAGGTTTTTGCATTTTTCTACAGAATGTTTTAAGAGTGCTTTGAGGCTTTGATAGACTAAATCAATTACAAAAACATTTACATACATATAAAAATTTGCTTCGGCAGAATGGCAGCATTTGTTAAACAAAATCATTGTCAGCCAGACACTTAACTAACGAAATCGTTTTTATTGAACGTGTTCTTGACTCTCCCTCAAAAGCATAAGCATATATTTCGATATACCTTACGTAACGTTAGCAACAGAATTTAATAAACTACACAATACGCACAGATATTCAAACTTTACATACTCTTCTGAAACTTCCGGTGAACGCTTTGTAGTCATTTAACTTTGAAAGCAAGATAATAGCATTAAGAGAAATGTCCTGACATCGATACTTAAAGTGAGCTTCAGATGCCGACAGTTCACTTTAAACATCCTTCATGAGCCGTAAAAGATAATTTCTAACAAATAAAACCTCTTGTTTTAATTTAACAACCATTTAAACTCTTGAAGACTATTGTCACGAGGCAGGGCGTTAGGGTCATAAAATTCAAATTATGTTGGAATATTCAAGGGAATAATTTATCCGCATTAAATTCGTAATGTATTTAAGATGTAGTGCGTTTCGTAATGCGACAACCCATCTTAGCTTCGAAACAAATAAAGACACATTACATTAAATTATATAGTATATTCTAGCACATGTACATATCAACGATTATTTATATTAAAACAATACTCCTCTATTTAGTTAAATACTAGTATATTTTTAGAATCGAAAACATTGAAAAATTGTAGACAATAAACGAAGCCATTATTAAAAGTAGTATAAATTACATTTTTTCTATAGCTAATGTTAAAATGTTGTTATAGCAACTCTTTTGAGTAGATAAAGTATCACTTTAACCGCAAGGGTAGATAAAGTAACACTTTAACAGCAAGGGTAGATAAAATGTTTACTTTTCCGTACATTTCGTATTCACTTCCTACACAAAACGCAAAAATACTGAACACTCCACAAAAACCAGAATGTAAAATTTGTTTGACATTTGTTGACAGAGTAATTCATATCCGTAGTAACGGAGCAACACAGTTGCGATTTTTGTGCCAAAAATTACAATTTTCTTTGAAATTTTATTTTTCACCTGAATTTGAAGTCTTGCTATAGAAAAAAATGTTGTATTGCACACGACGATAAAATCGCATTATCTTCTCGAGCGTAATTAGCGTCTCGACTAACGTCTCGACGCTAAAAAACACTCTCAAAGATAAAGTACAATTTTATCGTCTTATACAATAAATAACTATTTCTGTATGATACAAGCAGATAATAGTGTGGTTTCACCTAAATCTGCCTCATCGGCTATTCTAACTAAATTCAGACTAAATTGGTTTTCACGTATTTTAATTTGAATGTTCTATAATTTATTCCATTATTTTAATTCAAAAATAGCACCTTCTCTTAACCCGAAAGTAATCGCTGTTATATGTATTGTTAGTTTAGTTAGAAACTTAAAGCATGCAGACGTTTTTCTTCAGTGAAAATAACAAACATATGATAGGTTTAATAATTACTCTTGTAAATAAGCTGTTCTCGTACAGTTCTCCCTCAATACAACTCAATACTAAAGTCGAATTAAATATACATAAAAGTTATTAACTTAGTGAGAATACCATGAGGTTTCTCTTGTCGTTTTATACGGATAAAACTTATACCAGGTTAACGATCCCGTAAAGATTTGCCGTTCCAACAAAACTGTGTCTCGGGATATCGTGTTTGGGTTATTTAAAACATTTAGTTCGTCGTTGTTTCGAAAAGAATTCTTTGATTTGGCTGCCAGTTATGTCATCCTAACTGCCTTCTTTTTCTCTTTTCCCTTCACCTAGGTCCGTTAATCACGGGAAAATCGTTTGTTGCAGGCTGACGTGAACGATTGGCCCCTAACATCATGTCTTGATAGTAGACAAACAGTAGTTTAACTAAGTAATAATAGCTTCGTGGCATAACGTTCTTTAAAAATACTGGTTTGTAATAAGGTGATCAATTTTCACTAAATTAAGTCCAAATACATTGAAACTCGGATATAACGACAAGGGAGTGCCAATTTTGGTGTTATAACACTTCTATCCGAATTGTCGCTATAACGGAACCTGTATCTAATTCTTGATTATTGTTAAAAACATAATATGCTATATTAAGTATTATTCAAAATTTAAGCATAATAACGTACATAAATGTTTCTATAAAGTACCAACACAATTCCTTAATTAATGGCTATTCATTATTTACAGATTCAAAAAAGCTCGTAATTTTTGTTTGCTACACTAGGCGTTCCTAATAAAGTCTTTTCATACAGTGCAGATTCTGTTAAAATATTCCTTATAGGTTCGGGAGCGGCACTTCTCTATCTTCTAGCTGCTCGTCTTCAATGTCGTTGTCTTTAACTGGATTTTTAACTATTTCTACGATTTGGCCATTTGGTCAGCTAACAATTCACTAGTCACAGTGTCATTATCAAGGGTACATACGCATCAAAATTGCAGCCATGCAATAGCTTATATACGTGAAAAGTGATGCCAAATGGTAACAAAATAGTATCAGTTACATATTTCCAATAAAGTTTGTAACTGCTAAGCTGCAGAGCTAAAAATAGCTGAGAAATTTAACATTGTTAACATAATATTGTCGATATAAACGAGTTAGACGATAATAACGTTGATGAGTAACGTGTGCACATATAATTTCAAAACATTGCAGAAAAGTGTCCGAACAAGTCTCACTGTAGAAGGCTATAACTCCGTAACAGCTTTGTATACAAGGTGGTACGTTTTGGGACAATGTTTCAAAGATGAATTCCAGAACTTATTTAGAGTCGAAAAGTTGATAGAAACATATGTCCTAAATGTAACCGTTGACGAGTTATGGTTTATTACATAATTTATGTGGCTAAAATTTTAGTTCAACAAATTTTATGAAATAAATCTTTTTCTAATACATTTTTATTATTTTATTTACAAGGAATGTGCAAAATATGATCTCCATTGTATTCGACACACAAAGCCGCACGTCGCAGAAGAGATCGCTGCGTTCTTAATATGGTTGCTGGTTATTCCTAATAATATCGGCAGCTTGCTGTATTCTTTGGCGTAGTTCTTCTACCGTGTGCACTTCAGTTCCATAAACAGTCTGTTTCATGTGATCTCACAGATAAAAATCTAAGAGAGTCAGGTCCGGCGAACGCGGTGGTCATACTACAAGTCCTCCTGCCCCAATCTATCTTCCACGAAAGTGTGCGTTAAGTCAAGGTCTAACATGAAGACATTGGTGTGCTGGTGCCCCATCGTGTTGATACCACATTGCACGTCTAATATTTAATGGCACAATTTCCTCTAATAAGAGTAAAGAGTTCTCTGGAAAATATTCATAATTCGCACCATTTTAATGACGTGCAGTTCAAATGGTCCAATCAGACGATCATTAAGAATACCAGCTATCATATTAACACTAAATCTATGTTGACAATGCGAGCGTTTTCTTAAATGAGAATTTTCTGCAGCCCATTCATGAAAATTATGATAATTATTGATACCATCTCGTGTGAAAGAAGCTTCATCGACCCATAAAATATGTGGTAGCTTCCGATTATTTTGTACCCAATTACAACATCTTAAACGAGCTTTAAAATCATTACCTAGAGCTTGAACTCTTTGATGATGATATGGATGTAAGCGAGCACACTTAAAGACGGATCTTCTTGTAATAAATCGTTCATTATCGTTTATGGGTCTACGGACAACTCCCTGGGCGACTGCATGTCTTGCATTGAAAGTGCCATGTTCTCTCAGCTGACGATGTGAATTAAAGAAAACTACTCGCGTAGGCAGTCTTCTATTGGGATATATTTCAACGACATGCTTGTTGTGCTGCAAAAGCATTTCCTTCACACAGACCGTAAACATAACGAATATATGCATATCCTTCATTTGAAAATATCATTGGCACTGTGAATCACTTGTGAATTACGATGGGATATCCTTATTCCCACTATGTTATAAAGTTAATGCAAAAATTCAAAGAACCTGGCTCAGTGGCAAATAAAAATATCAACCAGAGAGACCAATATTAATGTACCTGTTGAAGTTTCTGTTTCGGGACATGTTGCAATGGAAAACAATTATTATGTAAAACAACTTTCCCAGGGACGGGAGTTTCGTTAAGCAATATAAGGGAATTTTAAAAAAGCACAAATTTCACGCATAAAACTCGTTCAAGAATTAAATGAAGACGACACTAGTCGAAAACTACAGTTTCGCTAAATTATGTCTAATAGTATATTAAACAACGTCAACTTGTACAATATTTGTTTCAGCGATATGTGTACGTTTTTTTAATGGAGAAGTGAACAGGCATAACTTCAAGTATTGGTCAGACACGAATCCGCATTTGTTCAGGAAAACCCATATCCACAGAAACTTAATGTTTGGGCAAGTATTCTAGGAGACTATATCACTGGTTCGTTTTTTGTTCACGGCAAATTGAATGGAAATATTTACCTTGAGCTGTTAGAAGCTCTGGCGTTTGAATTTGATTCTGACTTTTAAAACTTCGATATTGAAATGGCGTGCAAGCAGTATATGGAAATGCATGTATTGCCTACCCAACTGTGACGAAATGGTGTCGAAAATTTAGGAAATATAAAATAATATTTTTGTAGTATTATTATATATTATAATTATATAAATAAGAAGGAGAAGAAGCCGCAACCAGGTGGACGGTGTACTGCATTACGGAAAACAATATGGAACGTGTGCAAGGACTTATTAGAGAAAATCGTCGAATTTCAATTAGAGAAATTTCAGAAATTGTTGGTGCGAGTGTAGGATCGGTCTACAGTATTCTTCGTGATCTGGGTTACAGCAAAGTTTGTTGCGATTGGGCTTATCTCTGCAACACCTCACAGACTATAGGCAAAATGGTGATGAGTTTCTTCTGACAATAGCTGCTGGCAACGAAACTGGATGCCATTACTACGAGCCATCCAGTAAGTTATAGTCGATTCAGTGGAAAAATTCAAGTTCACCGTCACCGAAAAAGCAGGCAAGTGATGTTAACATATTTTTTTCGACCGCGAAGGACCCTTGCTGATAGAGTTTAAGGAACCTGGAGTAAATGTTAATGCAAATCTTTACAATGAAACTTTGAACAAGCTTCATCAAGCAATAAAACGTAAACATTCAGCAAAATTTACGCGTGGGGTCATTTTTCTGCCCGACAATGCTAGGCTTCATGATGCTAATGTGGTAAAAGAAAATCTTCAACGAAAGAAATGGAGGGATTTAGGGCATCCACCCTCTAGCCCAGATCTATCGCCTTGCGACTTTCATATTTTTGGACTGCTGAAGGAGGCGGTAAAATGTCAGCATTTTGAGTCTAACGTACAGATAGCTGTGGAATACTTCTTCAATCAGCAGCCACAAGAATTCTATGAGCAGATTATACGTCGGTTAGTAAAACAATGGGATAGGTGCCTCAACTGTGACGGTAATTATTTGTAATTAAATTGCCGAATAAATTTTTTTTAAAGCAAGGAAGGGTTTTAATTGAACACATCTCGTACATTTGTTTTTATACAAATTGGTAGAAGTTAGTTAGTACTAGTATAGCGCAAATTCACATTGACTTTTAATATCTATAATTATATTTTTGAGCAGTTACACTAAATAATATTTTTGTACGTATCTGGGAAGCCGCGGCACGCAATACGCGCAGTACAATTCGCCGCAATGTCTGATTCCCCGCCGGTAAACCAAATGAACTCTATTCCCTACAATATATAATTTTATAATATGTCCGTAAGCACGTTTGTCTGTACGTGGTCGTCTAAACTTCCAAAGCAACCAATTCAGCTGTAACTAAATTTAAGAGGGTTGTATGTGATACGAACCCTACAGCGACAATTTATTTCGAGGAAACAGGGTGTAAAAAATTTGAAACTTTTTGGTTGTTCTTTAATGGAAAACGATAAAAGTTCAAAAATTTGATTTGTTATATAAACATTCGAAGTATTTTAAAATTCTATCGCTCCTGAGCTAACCTTGGCAGTACAAAATTTTAATAAATAGCTTCTATGCCAAATAACCTCACACAAAAATTTTCTAAAACAGAATTGCTCTATTTTTAGTTATGTGATATCAAAACTGTTAGTGAACGTTATTGTATTTTTGTATATTATTGTGAAAGGCTATTCAACATCTTAAAAGTTATAAGAATTTAAATAATATTTTTGGTCATTTACATATCCAAATATAAATACGTGAAAATACAATCCCTTTAAGTCAACCAGCATGATTAAAAACCAAATTCTAAGGAAATTCCTATAACCTAAATTTTACTTTTCCGTAATAGTGGAAATGTATTATATTCCTGAAAACATTTCTCACCGAACTATCCTTAGACCACCAAGAACCCAACAACGTGGTGTCGTCCGAGTGTATGTACCATCATTATTTCTGAACCGGACGATTCGGGTTTGCAGAATTTATTGTTCTTGAAAACATAATGTGTAATGTTGAGACTGTAATCTTATAGGGAGCTCCAATACAAGTCGAATGATTGTGCTGCAGATTTTCTAAATTCTGAAATAATTCTTAGTAAAAGCGGGATGTAGATTAATTTGGCCGAACTATCGGTATTTTTACACTAATATAACTAGAAATTACCATAACCTCTCCATTCTTTAAATTCCGGGTTAGAATATATTATCCCTGTACTTAAAAATTTACACTTTATTATTCAATGTTGAATATTCAGATTTCACTGTCTTGTGTAACTTTATAAAACGAAAAAGTCAAACAAGGTATGCAATTAAAATGTGTTAATTTTTAAGCACAATAGTGTAACGAATAACATGTTTAGCTGCCATTTTAATGATTTCGTGAAAACATTTTGTAGAAAATATTCGTTAGGAACTCAAAAAATGGTATTAAAAATGCCATCTATGAGTATGTCTTACAAACATCTTTGACAATCGTTAACCTTGTAGTGGAATTTCTCTGTTCGACGGGTTAGGCTAGCCTCCTGCCCGCATACGTGCAAAGAGGGCCCATAGAACCTACTGCATTGTAGGTAATTAACAGGCCATTGGCCTATACACAGAAGAAGAAGAAGAAGAAGATCTATGAGTACTATGGTGCTAGGACCTTGTAAGAAGGTCTTAACACCAAATAACTTATAAATAAACGACGAATTTGGAGAGATGAAATTTATTTGTGTATTTACATAAGAAGGAAAACCGTAACTATTTATAATACATAACGACCGTTGCCCACCCAACGCACTACATTTACCGCCCCCCCTCTCTCTCGAAAAAAGAAAAAAAAAACGCATGTGCAAGGAAAAACTTCCACAACCATGTGTTCTAAACAAAATTTTGACCCACGTTATAGAGGAATCAAAAATTTGGAACGGTTGTGGTAGTTAAAAAAACCTTATGCGAGAAAAAATGTTTTCAAAATAAATCCTTAAAAATAACAAAGTCAAGATTAATAACTAGATTAATAGATGACTGCTGGAAATTCATTCCCTAAATGTAGCAGGAAGTGTACAGGCACAGGACAGCAGTCAGCGTGCGGAAAACGCCGACAATGCCAAGAACCATCCGGTCTTGCCGTCATGTGAATGAACATCGCCCAAGAAATGCCTAATTACTATTTCCCGATGCAGTGGTTCTGTACAGATGACCTATAAGAAAGAAAGAAAGATGATTAGAATAGGCGAAAAGGTGGAAAGGATATACTCGGTTCTGAGTCAAGGAACGTGGCTTGATTATCAGAACGACGAGAGAAGAGACAAGAGTAGTGCGGCGGAAAAAGCACTGGAAGGCGAGAAGAGCTCTATGGAAATTGCTTCATCACAGGAAAAACACAATAACCAAAAGAGGAAATATTAAGAGATGCCAGGTAAATGAGCATGAAATGATAAAGCGTTTTCTGACTGATTATGAAAACAAATGTCAAAAATTGAAACTTAAAACTGACAGTTCAGAATGAAAAAGGAACTTATCTGAATGTAGTGTAGAGCAGCACCGATCGGGATGACAGCCTGGGCGAGGACCAAACACAGTGAGGCAATTCCGGCGGAACTTGCGGCAGGAACAGGAGCAAACGGGCAGGCAAACGGGCAGGAGAACGTAGGAAACATTTTTTTGTACAATATCTCCAAAATTTCGAGGAATTATGTAGTAACTACGTCGGGGCCACCAAATATGGAGCTAGAACCTTATTAGAAGGTCTTACAGCAGAACGCAACCCTAATAGAATCAATGGTAAATGTTGAACCCAATTTGTTGACCCAAACCGTAACTATTTATAATACATAACGACCGTTGCCCACCCAACGCACTACAGTACCATTAATCCAGAAAAAGGAATAAAAACTCCTGTTCTAGCCATTCTACACCAATGTAAGGGCTGTACTAGGTTAAATTTTATTATTTAAAAGAAAACTACTTCAGAATATTAGATGTGTAAAGTGTAATTTAAACATTAGTGAAAATACAATTGGTAGAGAAAAAAAAACTATAAACACATTCTCTAAAATCTAAATAATCTTGCAAACAAAATAAAGTAATTATTGACAAATAATTACAGGAGCAGGATTACTAAAGAATTACTGAATTTCTTGACACCATTATAATGAAACTAACACACAAATGAGTGAATTACTTCCTTTTACCTTCCCATGTTTAAAATACTTTCCTGTTCACATATATCTGAATTACAAATGGTTACCAACCGAAATTATATTTTCCCATGCTGAAAGTCAAAATAATACGAACCACTTAACAAAATTTAAAATCTAACAATTTCTTAAATCTGGCAAAGCCTTTCAATTGTGGGAATCATTGTTTTTTGTTACAACCACATGATAATATAGATAAACGAGAGTTGGTCAAGTCTCTTTTCAAAAATTACTTAAATATAAACTCACGTTGTTGATGTAAATAGTGACAGAAATGAAGAATTAACAGTATATTATGATATGCTCAAAGATACCATTGTAGTTCCTATATGGTTTTTTATTCATGTAAAGGAACTTGCAGCAGGAATATCAAAGCATAAATAATACAGATATTGTAATAATTAACAATTGGGGGATCTACTGCTGAAGGTAGAAGACAGTATGTTAGTCATTAACATTTTAAATTCGTTACATTTGACTTTAAATATTAACAAAACACGCTTTTTTTTTGTACATCAAAATGAATTTCCAACTAAAAATATGTATCTGCAGGCACCCTGTTTGTTTGCTTACATACAAAAATTGTTGTCGATATTACGATTTTTTTGATATTTTTGAAAGAGGTCTGATAAAATTAAAGAAAATGTATATATGTTGTTCCTAATCATATAAAAGAAAGAATAAATAAATAATTAAGCGTTTGTATTTTTCTGAAGCAGCCAGATTTAACTTGAATTCAACAAATTTATTGGATCAATTGTTGCTAAGTTGCCATCTTCAATAGGAACAGATGAATTTTGATTATCTAAACTCTAAAGTAACTTTAGATGAGTTCCAAAGATAATTTCTTTACCAAGCCAACAATGACAGTCCAATGACGTATTTTGGCGTTCTAGAAATTGTGGCGGTAAGTTTCTTCAAGGTTCTGTACCTTTAACACCATTTTCGTTCAAGCCAATTTACTTACCTAACACGCATTCATATCATTCATATCGGACTAGAATTTGAATTTATGTAACTTACCTCCATTGTCCATAGAAGAATAATGCAATTACAAAAGATTTCCAGGGGTGGTTTAGCACACAAAACCTTGATGACATCAATGTCTTCTAGATATCTTGCAAAGAATATTCAAACGATTCAAATCATTATCAAGTAGGATTATTAAGCAACACCACTTAAACAGGTACCTCACGCAAATAAACGCTGCTTAAGCATTTATGTAAGATCATAATAATCAGAGGCGTTACAGCTTACGTCAAATTTTTGGGATACCACCTAGAAGGGGAAACCAAAAAAATGAAAACATGATTAAACCTTCTATTGCTTAGACTCGATAATTTCAATCATATTTATTACTTTATAATGGAAGTCTCGTTTTAATCACTTTCTCAGGTGCCAGTGGCGTATCGGATGATTCGAAGTAAATTTGCAGAAATATTTTAAATTTTAAGAAATTTAAAATAATTGTAAATTCAAAATATTCACAATTTCAACACGTTTTTTTTTAAATTTTAATATTGCCGGATCAACAAAGAATATTTGTTATACATAGCATACATAAGTAGAATAAAAATAAACATAATAATAACTCAGATTATGGTATTGTGCGGCAGAGGAATGGTCGCGGAAATGTTGATTGATAATAGTTTAATCGTATTGTTGATTTGTTAATACCAAGTCTTGTGGTAGCTTGCGTTGGAGCCTGGTGGGGATGTTTGTTTTAAAGAGTTCATAAGAAACTGCCCCACTACATGCACTTGATTTTACGATAATCTTTTCCGCACATTTATTAATAAGCTGATCGACTGGTAGGATACCTATCTCTTCATACAGTTGAGAATTACGAACATACCGGGGTGCGTTCACAGCAAATCTTAACACCTTATTTTGGCAGCGTTGTATTTTCTGAATGTTTGGTTTCGAGGAATTACACCAAACCGAAGATGCATACAATGCTAGCGGTCGCAGCAAGGTTTTGTATAACAGCTCTTTGCATTCGATTCTGAGCGTAGATTTACGATTTATTAATCTATTGTAGCATTGCGTCAGTTTCTGGTTGATGTGGTATTTCCAACATAGACGTGTATCGAGATATATTCCCAGGTATTTAACAGCGCTATGTTTGGGATTCCAGGGGCCGATTCTCGAAACCGTTCGCTTACAAGCGTGTGCGCTACGTAGCGAATACTTCGTATCGCATTCGATAAGCAAAATACACCTAAACCGTATTCTCGAGCGGTGTTCGCTAGCAAGGGCTACTTAGCGAGTGGCGTACTAACGTCTGAGATTATTTCATACGCATTTTAATTGTAAACCAATAAGAACCAATCATTTTGGCGCATTTTTATGTTTGCAGTTTCCCAAATTTTGGTATTTTTATAGTTGGTTTCATTCCCCTCAGTGACTAAATAAACAAAACGGATGCAAAGGATTATTCTCTTTCAGAAATTCTTTAGTTAGGTAGTTTGGTTTTCCCGACATTAGAAAGCTTTTACCCCTCCTTTAACTAGAAGAAGAGTTACCTATTGTTTATCCCGTCCGAAAAATAAATAAATGCGCTTGGATTTTCCCGGAAAGGGTATTTATGTAAGTGTACCTAAAGGTAAGTTCTTTTCAAACTTGCATCCACAAGAGAAAGGTGTGTTACAAGTTGGCTGCTGTTTAGTGTTTGTTGAGTTTGGATATGGAGAGCAAGAGAAGTGCTAAAATTTCTGTTTCTCAGCAGCGAACAATGCTGGAATTTTTAAGTGTACATCCGGAATTAACATCTGGAAAATTCACGTCTTCTTTTACGTACAAGCAAGCGCAACTATTATGGCATCAATTAACAGCAATTTTAAATGCAATTCCTGGCGCCAATAAAACATGGGTACAGTGGCGTAAGGTAAAAATAAATAATTAATTTTTTTCACTGCTAAATAATAGATACAAATGCCTTTGTTTCAGACTTGGCAAGATAAACGAAACAAAACCCGTACGAAGAAAGCCAAAATAAATATTCATCGTCGAGGTACAGGGGGTGGTGGTGAAATTACCGAGGTGCTCACACCTGTTGAGGAGGATGTCCTATGTTTAATTGCACCAACACAAGTAGAGGGACATGCTGATATAAAAGAATCGGCTACGGAATTTGACTATGTTATACTATTAAATTTTTTTGTATAAAGTAAATTCCTCTACATTGTTTATTTTTTATAGGACTTTAAAACTATATTGGGGGACGATGTATAAATTGTTGCTGACCAATATTTTTCTTCTTCATCCATTGCATCAGTCAAGTCATCAGGTGATACTTCAGCAGGTACAATAATTTTATTAACTCAAGTTAAATACATTATTTTTAAGTGTTTCCTTATTGTTATTAGTATCCCATGTGCATGTGGTTGTGCCAGCGAGTACATCTGAAGAAGGACTACCTTCAACAGCTGGCAAAGAAATTCCACCAACCCCACTTGCTGATACAAGAAGGAACGTAAAACATGAAGGTACACCTTCAAAGACCCCAGCAGGTATTTTTGGACACAATTTAATTAAATGTGTAGAAAGTAAAATAAAGTTTTTTAACTACTACTACTTGTGATTTAGTTTAATACATGCAACACTTTTGATATTTTAATATTTTTACTTGCAGGTAAAAAGAAACGGGTAGCAGTACAACGACTGCATCATAGTCTGGAGGCAACTGCTACCTTAACCGAGGCAGTGATATTAAAAAATCAAATAAAACAAAATTATTACAAACAAAAAATTGAATTGCTAGCCAAACAAACCAATGCATTTGATAGGATGGCCACTGCATTGGAAAAATTGGCTAACAAATAAGTTCTTCAAAATATTTGTTTTATTTCCTAATATGTTAAAATGTTTTTAGATATTTAGTATTAGTTAGTAGCGATAGTTTGTAATTAAAATTGTTCTTATTCATTAGTTATATATACATAATAATAAACACATTTAAAATTATACGATTTTATTTTATGAATGTTTCACTTTAATGTAACTACAATTTACTGTTAATCAAGGAGAAACAAAATTCAAACATAAAAGTAGACTATAACATTCTAATTTCTATTAAAATGGTTTCGAATCAGTTGACGTTGCATGCGTCTTGCTTCGGCTAAGTCTGGGTCTACTCTACGTATAACCACCTCATTTTCATCTCCTTCCGGATTATTTACTAATATGCCATAATCGATACCATCTTCTTCCTCGGGTTCTGGATCTGGAACGTTGTGCTCAATGCACAAGTTATGGAGCACAACACAAGCATTTATTATTTTGCATGCCACATTGGGTGCATAATGAAGCACACGATGTTTTAATAAACACCGGAAACGCATTTTCAATACACCATTGCATCTCTCTATTATGCTTCTTGTGGATTTATGGCAGTTATTGTACAATTCTTCGGGTGTACCTGGCTCTGGGTCTTCTTCTAATGGTGTTAAGCACCATGGTCGTAATGCATACCCCGAATCACCTAAAAAGAGTATTTATAATAATTACAAAATTTTTTATAGCTTTATTAAAATTTAAAAAAATTATAATGTTGAATTTCGAAGATGTTTACCTAGGAGGTAATAGTCATTCAATCCATTCCTATGCATATTCACCAGAAGTTCTTTCACAGTCGAATTATTCCAGATATATGAATCATGAACGCTTCCTGGGTATCTGGCATTCACATTTATTACCCTCAGTCTCGAATCGCATATCTAAAATTTAAAGTGAAAAATAATCAGTCTTAATTAATGCCACAGCTTTAAAATAACAGTGCCGTTTATATACTGGTTGCATTAGGACACTTACAAGTTGAACGTTAATGGAATGGTATCCTTTCCGATTAACATAAATAGCTTCTGGTTGTACAGGAGCATTTATTTTCGGAGGAACAATGGCAACATGGGTGCAGTCTAAGCATCCTATCACCCCCGGAAATCCAAACTGCCTGTAAAATCTGAAACCAAAGTTATTGTAAATGCACAACATACATTGAAAAATTCTAAAACTAGCTTTAGTCACTGCTCTACTTACTCATTTCTTAAAATATCCAGTTCACCCACATTTCTTGGAAATTTAACATATTCGTTGAATATGATCGGGTTTGTCAACACCTCGCTCACCTCATTTACTGCTCTCGATACAGAGGATTGACTTACTGCCAAAGAAACATTTGAGGCAGTATCTAATTGGTAGCTTCCAGCTGCGAAGAATCGCAAGGCAATCATAACCTTTAATGCGAATAAAAAATTAGATATATTATTAGACAAATACCTACTTTTTTAAAATTTACCTTAGTCTGCACATCTAAACCAGATACTCTTGACGGTGCAGGTATATGTTCTGCTACTAGATCAATCACAAAACGCGTCAACTCTTTAGTCAGTCGAAATAACCGAATAAATTGCTTATCTGATAATTCAAACGGGTCATCGCGGTCGTGGAATCGACGTGGCGGTCTTTCGGCATTATTTTCGACTTCCTCTAAAACCCCAATTCCATACAGCAAAACCAAATCATTTAATGCCATGTTAAAAATAATAAATGCAAACAATCAAATATTTGAGGTTATATCGAACAAGCGAACACAACTAAACTGAGTAGAATGGAACAACTGCGCAGGCGAAAACCAGATAGCGTAGACGCTAAGTGAAAGCGAGTGGTTTGGGGGCACTCGTTACGAAGCGAATGGAAGTCGATCGAATTTTAGCGTATACGACTACTCGAGAATACCGATGCTTTGATTTCCATGCGCTATCCTGGCTTAACGCATGCGACTCGCAAGCGAACGGTTTCGAGAATCGACCCC
>JABXWE010102078.1:0-31750 GCA_014611495.1 Limonius californicus
GTCTTTCGGCATTATTTTCGACTTCCTCTAAAACCCCAATTCCATACAGCAAAACCAAATCATTTAATGCCATGTTAAAAATAATAAATGCAAACAATCAAATATTTGAGGTTATATCGAACAAGCGAACACAACTAAACTGAGTAGAATGGAACCACTGCGCAGGCGAAAACCAGATAGCGTAGACGCTAAGTGAAAGCGAGTGGTTTGGGGGCACTCGTTACGAAGCGAATGGAAGTCGATCGAATTTTAGCGTATACGACTACTCGAGAATACCGATGCTTTGATTTCCATGCGCTATCCTGGCTTAACGCATGCGACTCGCAAGCGAACGGTTTCGAGAATCGACCCCCAGATCTGATGTCCTGAGATTTGTAGGGGAATATGTATCTAGGAACAACCTCAAAACTTCGTTTAAAAATGATGATGTCCCAAGAAGACTGGTTCCTTGGATTCTGCAAAAGGCACAGTTTGTCACAATAAAAAGCCTCAATCGGGGGAGTTTGCACGCGAAAAAAGCATGAATCCTTTTATAATCAATAAATACTTCCAAATCCTGAAAAATACTCTAGAAGATTTGAATTTAACTGACAAACCGATACAAATATGGAATCTGCATAAAACTATTAGAGAAACGTAGCCATATCTTCTCCGTACTACATGGCAAGTGTGAATTAGTTGTAGTATAGATTTTTCCCCGCGATAAATTGAAGAAATTTCTCAAAAAAACGACTCACCTAATTGAAACTTTAGATTCGAAACGGGCTAAATTTGCCTCGGAAAATTCTAAAACAACTTCCAAAACTTTCGTTGCCAGTGCAACTATGTGTTCACTTTGCAAAAGGCACATTGCCTTTCTAAATGTCACGACTTAGTGAAACTTTCGTCAACTGTGTATTATTTGTGTAATATTTATTTATTAAGAAATCAAACATGTGCATGTTACAAGAGCTTCAATACCGCCATTACCGCTATTGTATGTTACTAGACTAACGAATACCAACTTAACTACTATTAGGTGAACATTACCAACTTAGATTCTAATTCTAACATGTAACATATACACAACAGAGGCAGAGCCGCAGGGACTTGAAGCAGGATTTCCACCAACAGGGTAACACAGAAACTTGTATTCATCACAACAAAATTCAAACTATTTACAAACATTTAAGGACTCTTTGAAAGTTGGTGGCGACCGTTTCCGTTTTGTTTTCAAAGTTTGGGTCGAAGGTGGTAACGTCAAAGGGTTTTAACATCTTTACGAACACAGTCGCTTAGCAGAAGTATTAAATTTGTTTCCGTTTTTGTGCAGTACAGGCAAATCGGTGAACTGAACACGAACTTTTAGTAGTTAATTACTTATACAGGGTGTTTCGAAATTCGCGCACACGAACTGTGGGATGGTGTTATGCGACAAAAACTAAACAAAAAGTTCCTCTACCATTTTCCAACAGACCACTATTTTTCGAGCTACCGCGGTTTTAAAAATCTGAAAATCGCAGAAAAAAGTGTTGAATCTCAACTTTTGATTGTTTAATCAATTGGTTAAACTTAATAATACCAAATTTTTAAAAACAAAAAAGGGTTCAAACTATAATTATGACAGAATACAACCCCCCACGTCGTCTGAGACCAACCGGCCTAATAGCACAGGCGTAACTATCAAGATTTTGCAGACGTTATTATCTTTTCCAAATATTGTTACTTTTATTTATCGCATCAGAATCAAATACATTTTAATTTATTCTAACAGTTAAATATAATAAAACCTGCTATAATTATTCTTATTCTTAATCTGTAGATAATTATAAAAAAATAATATTTAGTTCGCTTAATAATATACGGTCCATCTTTGTTATTAGAAGCTCTTTGGGATTGCAAATATTTGCTCATCATTATACCTGTTAAACCTGATATCTAGAAAACTTACTAACATTGATTACAGTATTAAAACATTCAACATCTCGTTCATTATCAGCAAAAATCTTTTCACACTCAAACACACCAGTATATTACCACTTGTACTATTAAAAAATCTTTGTTTTAATGCTTTTCAAAATCATTTGCAAGATTTCTCTCCAGTATGAGTTCTCATATGTCGTTGTAAGGTAATCTTCTGTGCAGTTTCATAGTCACATATATTGCACTTGAACGGTTTCTCTCCTGTGTGAGTTCTCATATGCTGTTGCAAGTAAATCTTCCGTGCACTTTCATAGCAACATATATTGCACTTGAAAGGCTTCTCTCCTGTATGAGTTCTCATATGCCGTTGCAAGGTAATCTTTCGTGCACTTTCATAGTAACATATATTGCACTTGAAAGGCTTCTCTCCTGAATGAGTTCTCATATGCTGTTGCAAGGTAATCTTCTGTGTACTTTCATAGGAACATATATTGCATTTGAAAGGCTTCTCCCCTGTATGAATTCTCAAATGTCGTTGCAGGTTGTTTTTTAGTGTACTTTTGTAATCACACTTATCGCACGTGAATGGTTTCTCTCCTGAATGACTTCTCATATGGTGTTGCAAGGTAATCTTCTGTGTACTTTCATAGGAACATATATTGCATTTGAAAGGCTTCTCTCCTGTATGAGTTCTCAAATGTCGGTGCAGGTTGTTTTTTAGTGTACTTTTGTAGTCACACTTAATGCATTTGAAAGGCTTCTCTCCTGTATGAGTTCTCAAATGTCGTTGCAGGTTGTTTTTTAGTGTACTTTTGTAGTTACACTTATCGCACTTGAATAGTTTCTCTCCTGTGCGAGTTCTCCTATGCTGTTGCAAGTTAATCTTCCATACACATTCGTAACCACAAACATTACACTTGAGAGGCTTCTCTCTTGTATCAGTTTTCATATGTTGCTTTAAGTTATGCTTCATCGCGCATCTATAATCGCATACAGTACAAGGTAGAGATTTTTCGTCTGTATGTATTTTCACATACTTCTTTAATTTTGTTTTCTCATCAGAACTGTGTGCCCTTGTAATACACTTGTGTGACTTTTCCCCAGTATGAATTGTAATACTTCGCTGCATGTTGCTCTTCAACCGTGATTTTGATAATGGTTTTCTTGGGTAATCTTCATTATTGTCGAGAATTTCAGTTTTTATACCTATTTCTTCATGCAAAGATTCCAGCTTGATGGAGGAATCGTAATCATATTTAGTTTCGTGTTGTAAATCTAATTTACCGGATCCTAATTCCCCTATATGAGTCCGTTTCCTTTTCTCTGAAACATAATATAAACATACTTATGTACTGAAGAATACGTTCCTAAATAAGCTACTAGAAGATAATGTTAAATAGAATCCCAAACTATGTCGTTATTTAATAAAGAGGAATGGATGTTTAATCCAGCTTTGTCGTATATAATGAAATTGCCAATATTGTTTGTTAATTGTAACAGTTTCCATGTTATGAGTTGATAAAAATGGAAAACCCTTCTTGTAGTTTTTTTTAGTGAAATCTTATTTTGAGGTACATTTACTTGTACCATTTAACTAAATAACTGCAAACTAAATTTACCATTTTTTCCCAACTCAGTTTCGGATGATTCTTGCTTAATTTTGGCATAATGGCATACATTGTATGTAGGACTGCAGTTATTTAATATCGTGGCCGCATTTGAAACATCTGGTTTATCATCGATATTGCAGGTTGGATTCATGTTCATGTGCCGTTTGTGTGTACTAAAATCAGATCTATCTACTGAACTATGATTGTAAAATATAAATACGTAAAAAGAGCCACCATACCAATGTAATAAAAAGAACGCCGGTGTGATCTAGCAATTTTCCAGCAGTAAATCCAGCTCAATAAAGTCGTGGGCATAAAATTCCTATTATATAAATATTCTGTTTATTATTTAGAATATCCGAGCAATATTTCACAGGGAGATGTCTACTAGGACAAGAAAACATTTGGCTATAACAGATTCGTTTTTGCGTGACCCGGGGGCGGTCGGGCGAATTAAATATGAAAAACACATTCGTCCGGGCAATTTTTTTTTTATTGGATTATTTCAACAATATTACACAGGGACATGTCTACTAGGATAAGAAAACTTTTGGCTATAACAGAAAAACGAATCTGTTTTCTTATCCTAGTAGACATCTCCCTGTGTAATATTTTTGAAATATTCCAATTAATAAAAAAAATTGCCCGGACGAATGCGTTTTTCATATTTAATTCGCCCGACCGCCCCCGGGTCACGGAAAAACGAATCTGTTATGGCCAAAAGTTTTCTTGTCCTAGTAGACATCTCCGTATGTAATATTGCCCGGATATTCTAAATAATAAAGAGAATATGTATATAATAGTAATTCTATGCCCACGACTTTATTGAAGCGGATTTATGGTAAATATTTGCTGAAAATTGCTAACACGACTAAAAAGAACAGTTATTTATTTCATTACATTTATGTATTTGTTACACAAATACACTTTTAATCATACTTTCTCGTGAACTCGAGATCATATCTAAATCTGTCACCTAAACTAACGACATTATGCCATATGTGAACTACTTTAAATTCTATACAGGATGATACAAAATTAGTATAAAGAATTTAATTACAATCAATTTCAAGCAGTTCTTTTCAGAATTATGTCTTATATGCTCTGTATACATACGATTGAGTTCAGAATTCTCGTATAAAAAGAACAGCAATATGTATTTGGAATGTGTTACGACAACATTTAAATTATAGTTATTATTTTATTTATAATGAAATCATTGTTATATCTAAGTATTATAAACCAATATTGAACAGCAATAGGCGGACGTTAAATGAACAAACAAGCTCCACTGGCAACATTGTCTGCTTTCAAAAAACATAACCTCCATCAAGAAAAACTAACATAACCCAACTTAATTAATTGACAAATTTCAATGATACCACACTTTCCCCCAGATTTCCATAGCCTGTTGGATGGCAAATCAATCGTGAATAGATTATAGTTTATCCAAAGAGTGATCAGACAGAATGCATTTGTTCTAATCCAAACTAGATTATCCTGAAATAAAAGCCAAGGACTCAGGGCAAACTAGTTTGACGTACATTTTCACTTTAATCTATAAAATATGGAGATGAATCAAAAGGAAATTAATTATGTATTACTTATCACTTATTATGTATTCCCATCTTTTATTTACATCCTTAACTCTGTTGGTATTTGAAGTTGCAGAGTATCGAGTGTTTTGCATAGACACTATAAAATATAAGTATAAGAAAAGAAAATTACATAAGCGAAAGTTGTGCCCTTCAACAATCAGTAGATAATTATAAAAAATTAATATTTAGTCTGGTTATTAATATACAGTCCATCTTTCTTATTAGAAGCTCTTTACGATTGCAAATATTTGCTCGCTATACCCGTTAATCCTGATATCCAGGAAACTTATCAACATTAATTACAGTATTAAAACATAAAACACCTCGTTTATTATCAGCAAAAATATTTTCTCACTCAAACAATACCAGTATGTTACCACAGGCACTATTAAAAAAAGTTTTTCATGTACTTTAAATCTTAACTGAGAATCACACAATCACAAATTTTTCATTGAAACTGTTTCCTTTCTTTTCTGTATCAGCCCTTATATGTTATTACAAGTTAAGCTTTCTTGCACTTTCATAGTCACACATCGCATTTGAAAGATTTCTCTCCGGTATGAGTTTTCACATGTCTTTGCAAAGTAATCTTGTGTGCAGTTTCATAGTCACATATATTGCACTTGAATGGTTTTTCTCTTAGATCATACACATTTACATGGATAATACTGCTCCATAAGAAACTAGGTACGTCACTGTTGTAAGGATCCCAACAAACTTTTTTTTATCTGTCTCTTTTGCCGTTGCATGACATCCAATAATGTTGTTTCACTTGTACCCTTTTCAATATTGGCGCTCGCCCAGTTGCTGTTGACGTATGGCGAGAATTACACAAATTAAACTGTCAGTGAGAAAAGTCACAAGAACAGCGCATAACCTGCAAATGTGGAAACGTTTCGTGTTATTGAAATTTTTAATTTTAATCTAAAATGGTGCGAAAATGCGTTATTTGCAGTGTTCCTCAATCAAGGAATTTTTTGTTTTCATTTCCGTAGACGTAGGTAGAGTGTTTATACTTCAAAAAAGAATAATTCGAATGATGTTCGACCTTTCACCAAGAGAACATTGCCGACCAATTTTTCAGAATAATCGTACACTAACGTTAACATCCATATTTATACAAAAGTGCGTCTTGTATGTAAGAAAGAACCCTAAGAACTTCCCTCTTGTAAATGATAATCACACTTACAGCACCAGATCCTGTAATAACCTTCTGATAGGTTACTATAATTTAAGCTTATACAAAAAGTCTCCAAGATCCTGCTGTACCTCTCTGTATAATAAACTACCTAGAAATCTTAAAAATATCATATGTAAATGAAAAGACGTTTGATGGACAGTTCAAAACTTTTTTAACGGAAAATGCCTTCTATACGTTAGAAGAGTATTTAAACATTAGAAATAAACATTATATTAGATTACTGTATTTTTTACTTTATTATTTATTTAATAAATATTTGACAGTTATAGAGGTGTCAAATAATTAATTTTGAAAAATGGCAAGAATGGTTTTGTCGCAAGATTTAAAAGACTGCGATAATTGCACTGGTTTATATTAGTTATATTTACTACATATTTAAATTTCCCGCCGTACAACACGCGTGAGCGCATGCGTAGATTGCATAAGGGTACAGAGAAAGATGGGTAGATATGATTTATTTGTATTAGGAAGAGAAGGAACAAAAATAGTTTGTCTGTGATATCTTTACAACACACTTTACAATCTGTTGTCATATCCATGTAAATGTGTATGATATAAGAATATAACATGTTTTGATTCATAACTTTGCAATAATTGTGGCTATTTATAAGCTTTACAGTTATTAAAAATTTTTAAATTTGTTTTGTGCTTGAAATTTAATAAATATTGTTTGTAGACTGCCTTAGGCAAAGCAGTAATGGAAATACAGTTTACCAAATTGGGTCTTATATCACCTGAAGGTGTAATGCCAGAAACCATAAAAAAGACATTTCAGTTACTTTGGGCTAACAATGGTGACATTATTAGTAAGCAGTATGCTGGAACGAATGCCTTAAAGGTAAGGACTAGATTAATTATGGTGATTGAATTAACAAAATTTATACGGTGTGTTTCAAAATTGGCACATAAACCCCATGCAACATTGTACAGTTGTAGCAGGTGTACTGCAGGGATCTCTGGGCTGGTAAGAGATAGAAGGTCGGTTAAATGACATTAAAATTTGTTACTTAGGAGTTTGTGAACCTTAAACCTATTTTGTTTTCTCCACAACATTCATAGCTTATTGTATAGGAGGGAAAAATTGCATTAGGATCGTTTCTTTAAACTAAATTCATCATCATCATCATTAACAGCCTTTCCGTCCCACTGCTGGGCATCGGCCTCTTCTCTGCCACGTGTTTCTCCTCAGCGCTAAGGTAGAAACACAGGGGACCTACAGTTTAACGTCGAATCCGAACGACAGAAATTCCAGAGAAGGTTTTCTAATAAAAAAAATTTAGGAAAAAGTTGTATATACTTGTCTTAGACTGTAATCACATTTGGAGGTACCACGCTGTTACAGGCCAATCGAGCCTTTTCGACGTCCTGTAAGCGGATGGAAAAGGGCCTACAACTTAGCTCAGAGGAGTAGGGGGAGTTTGTGAAAGTCGCTTATGGGAGGAAATCTTTAGTTGTGTACAGGGCGAGTCAAAATAAGTGGGCGCCACCTTCCAAATCCAGCTGAATGTAGCTCCTTGTGGAAGGCCGAGAAGCCAACAGCTTACGGGAACGGAACTTACCGTGATTGTGCCTCCTCCTGTATATATTTAAAGCTTGCAAAATTCTTACACCAACAAGTACAAAAGACACAATAAGAGACAGTAAACTTTAAAACACATATATAATTCAACGTTTAAAAATGAACTACAAGAAAATGACAACAAGTGATTTTAATTAATTCTATTTTACAAATATTAATATATGAGCGCTCAAGCAAACGAGCTAGCGTCGTCGGCACACGTATTTGGTCCAACCGACCACGCAGCCACCGACGCAAGCTTACAGGAAAACACAATATATATATAAAACAAAATTTCTCTTACTTTGTACTTCGAACAAATACAGTCCGCGACTGAAGGTCGCTTCTTGTTTCCAGATACCAAAAAAAAGGATTCAATAATATTGAATTTTGCAAGTTGCACGTAGGATTTCGCTTCACAAAAACACAAAACTTTAGTTTTTACCTTGAATTTTGGATGCAGGCAGGCACAATTTTGGTTCACAAGATGATATAAATCCATGGGTACGACCGTGTAGTCTGGGTTGAATGAAGTCTACAGCCAGGGCCGGGAAATTTGATGCATTCAGCGCACAAATGAAAAGGCGATTGGTAAATTCACCAAAGAATTGCCTTTTACTGGGGTTGAATCAAGTGTTTCCCTTTTAAATCCGGCAGTAGCCGAGGATCTGTTTATACCCCTTTGGTAATAAAACAGCGAGACGGAACACACATAACAGATACCCCTTAACAAAACTCAAAACTCTACGCCACTCGATATAATTACGGCGCTTCCCTTCAGATGTAATTTTGGAAAGGTCCGGAGCCGAGACAGGTGGAAGATCGACTAACTTCAAAATGTAACGGGATTTGCATTTCTCTAAAACCATTGCACCACATTTCGAAACATTGCGCAAAAGTTCCAGAAGGAATTTCTAACACGTGCGACGCCGAGATCAACACTTCCGAAAATTTAGTCGGCAGAAAATCAGCCTACAAAGAGAACGTTCAAGGTTTAAGGAAACCCGCCTTCCATAACTCAATTTTCAAGACAAAACATAATAGCGAAAATGGTAACCCAAAATAAGACTGCAATTAAAATAACGTTCTAATTCTTAGGAAGCGGCAAACAAATCAAGAAATCAATTCCTATAAAGCGGCACATTTTAAAATGAACATAACACCCCCCTTACTTGGAAGAGAATTTCCCTGAAATTCTCTTGAGAAAGAGAAAATTGAGGAACGAAACCAAAACGAAAAGAGCAGGTGAAAACGAGAGGGTATCAACAAAATAGTTCTAAAACCAGGTGAAATCCACAACACAACAAGCCCAACCGAAAGATATCGATGAAAATAAACCCCTCTGCTGTGGAACGACGCCCCACCCCATTACAGCAGACCGGTATAGAGCCGCGGTACGCTAAAACGACGGGCAGCAACCACGCCGGGTACGTTGGTAGGGGAGGAGAAGCCTCACAAGCGTGAAGCGCTCCCTACAAACGAGGTCTGGTCATCCAGATTCGAAAACGGAAGTCAAACTATCAGAGACGATACTCAACGAAAACATCTCGGGGAAGTCGAAAACTTTCCCGCGAGAGCCTACAAAAAAAACCCCAATGGACCTGCTGAAGGCCAAAGTCCACCGTGCCGCTGACTGAACAAGTTCGCCCCCGTGGTCGACCCAAACCACGAGCAGTCCCCCCATTCAACCAAGACGACTTAAGATTGGGGAAAGACCCAACCGAAACAAAAGAAACAAGAGGGCGGAAAGAGGACGAAGAATAAGACATGGGGATGGTTGTTGTTGATCAGGCAATAAAGGCTGCACAACGCAGTGGAAGAACGAAGAAGAAAACAAAGAGAAGAGAAGACCATCATCAGACTATCATACATTCATTCATACACAAAAGTGAAATCCGGTTAAATAACGTCACAATCGGGAAAGTCTTACACCCGAGCAGGATTCCGTCCAACCGAAAACCAATTGAAGAGAGCGTTCTGTGCGTCACGGGATCAGCACATCACGGTAACCTCGCAACAAACGGAGGCATCAAACGTAACAAGCCCAAAAAGGTTTCAGGGTACGTAGCGAAGAATAAAGGCAAAATTGGTAGTCGAAAAAAAGGACAGTGGAATTGAACCACGACGAAAAAAAAACAAACGGTAGCGGAACGAAATGATAACGGACACGCTAACAGCAATACGGCAAACGAAAGCGAGAACGATAACGGAAAAGGTATCGGTAGCGTTAAGGGTAGAACGGCAGCGGAAACGCTAACGAGATGACAACAGAAACAGTAACGGTAACGTTAAGGGCATAACGGCAGCGATAACGCTAAAGGCAAAACGGCATTGATGATAGCGAAACGGTGACGAGACGATAACGGAATTAACGGAAAGTTCAATCTAATAACAAGATACGAAAGGTGATAAAGAAAAGAAAATAGCTTCAAAATATTCGACATACCAAGTGCCTTGATTACAAATCACAAAGACAAAAGAAAACGACAAAATAAATCTCAAAAGCAGCCAAAAATTTCAAAAGCGGAAGGTAAACAAGAGCGATACGAAAAATAAACGACAACAAACAAAAATGAACGACAATAAACTACAATAAACGAAACGACAGGCCAGTTATACGAAAATAAACGACAGCAAACGAAAAAAACTAACACAATACGAGAGCACACAAAAAAACGAAAACGATACGAGAATGCGACAAAGTTTCGCGAAATTTCGGGACAGGGAACGAAAATATCCAAAAAAAGATTCTACAAAATTCAAAAAACGTACAACACTGAATCCTAAACAAAATATCACTACATATTGAACAACAAATTCACTAAAGGCAAAAAAAGATTAAAGAAAAATCTACGAAAATCCGCTAAAATTTAAAAAATTTTTAACAAGTTCTGAAAAATTCACAAAATTGTGTGGTTATTTTTAAAGGATTCTACAAGAAAATTCAACAAAACAATAATATCTCGACATAGATTTACTAAAACACGGGAAATCACAAGGAAAACCAGAGAAAATTAAAAAAAGTCCCCAAAAAAAAAATATTGAGAATCATAAAAAATTCAAATGCGGGAAATATGACACCAAGTTACGGGAAAATTCGCGAAAACAGTCGGGAAACGTACACAACTTTTCAAATAAAAGGGTTTGCACGGAAATTCTTCCAATACGCGAGAAAAGAAAATGGCAAAGAAAACAGCCCCACGTTAAGGGTGCCAATTTGTTACGGGCCAATCGAGCCTTTTCGACGTCCCGTAAACAAGCGGATGGAAAAGGGCCTACAGCTTAGCTCAGAGGACTAGGAGGAGTTTGTGAAAGTCGCTTATGGGAGGAAATCTTTAGTTGTGTAAAGGGCGAGTCAAAATAAGTGGGAGCCACCTTCCAAATCCAGCTGGTTGTAGGTCGTCGTGGAAGGCCGAGAAGCCAACAGCTTACGGGAACGGAACTTACCGTGATTGTGCCTCCTCCTGTATATATTTAAAGCTTGCAAAATTCTTACACCAACAAGTACAAAAGACACAATAAGAGACAGTAAACTTTAAAACACATATATAATACAACGTTTAAAACTGACACTACAAGAAAATGACAAGTGATTTTAATTAATTCTATTTTACAAATATTAATATCTGAGCGCTCAAGCAAACGAGCTAGCGTCGTCGGCGCACGTATTTGGTCCCACCGACCACGCAGCCACCGATGCAAGCTTACAGCAAAACACAATATATATAAAACAAAATTTCTCTTACTTTGTACTTCGAACAAATACAGTCCGCGACTGAAGGTCGCTTTTTGTTTCCAGATACCAAAAAAAAAAGGATTCAATAATATTGAATTTTGCAAGTTGCACGTAGGATTTCGCTTCACAAAAACACAAAACTTTAGTTTTTACCTTGAAATTTGGATGCAGGCAGGCACAATTTTGGTTCACAAGATGATATAAATCCATGGGTACGACCCTGTAGTCTGGGTTGAATGAAGTCAACAGCCAGGGGACCGGAAATTTGATGCATTCAGCGCACAAATGAAAACCGCAGAGCGACGGGAGCTGGTTTCGAAGTTAATCCGCCGAAAGGCGATTGGTAAATTCACCAAAGAATTGCCTTTTACTGGGGTTGAATCAAGTGTTTCCCTTTTAAATCCGGCAGTAGCCGAGGATCTGTTCATACCCCTTTGGTAATAAAACAGCGAGACGGAACACACATAACAGATACCCCTTAACAAAACTCAAAACTCTACGCCACTTGCAGCACTCGATATAATTACGGCCCTTCCCTTCAGATGTAATTTTGGAAAGGTCCGGAGCCGAGACAGGTGGAAGATCGACTAACTTCAAAATGTAACGGGATTTGCATTTCTCTAAAACCATTGCACCACATTTCGAAACATTGCGCAAAAGTTCCAGAGGGAATTTCTAACACGTGCAACGCCGAGATCAACAATTCCGAAAATTCAGTCGGCAGAAAATCAGCCTACAAAGAGAACGTTCAAGGTTTAAGGGAACCGGCCTTCCATAACTCAATCTTCAAGACAAAACAAAATAGCGAAAATGGTAACCCAAAATAAGACTGCAATTAAAATAACGTTCTAATTCTTACGAAGCGGCAAACAAATTAAGAAATCAATTCCTATAAAGCGGCACATTTTAAAATGAACATAACAACTCTGCAACATCAGGATTGCTGTTTGTAAACCCACACAAACTAACATTTCAGAACACATTGCAGCTTTCATCTGAAGAGTCTTTGGAGTACTGAATTCAAATTCAGAATGCGGAACCAATCGTACAGGACGCTGTAGTTCTGGTTGGTCGTGACAGGTAGGCGGGAACGGGTGCGGCGGGGCATGATGGTTTTGGAATTTAATGCTAACCTATAATCTAATAAATTTTTTAAATTTTTTGGCGTACTGCGAGTTTTATTTGGAAATTAAGGGCTGTCTAACTAAATATTCCCGTTGAATATGGGGCGTAGTCAATTTGGAGCATTGTGGGGGTGCTTTAGTGGTTGATGAGCTGGTCATACGTCACTTTACCGTGGTTCTGTCATAGTGTTCAGATATAAAATAAAGCGATAAAATGAACATCTTGATTGAAAATCCATCCAAGTGTTAAGTGTGCATTGTAAATAGTTTTTTCCACGTAAAAAAACGAAATCGCTGCGAAATTTACTGTCAAATATGTGAATATGGGTAGACAACATCAGGATTGCTGTTTGTGAACCCACACAAACTAACATTTCACAACACATTGCAGCTTTCATCTGAAGAGTCTTTGGAGTACTGAATTCAAATTCAGAATGCGGAACCAATGGTACAGGACGCTGTAACTCTGGATGGCCGTGACGGTGGGCGGGAACGGTTGCGGCGTGGCGTGACGGTTGTGGAATTTAATGCTAAGCTATAATCTAATAAGAAGTTTTTAAATTTTTTGTCGTACTGCGGGGCATATTTGGAAATTAAGGGCTGTCTAACTAAATATTCCCGTTGAATAAGGGGCGTAGTCAATTTGGAGTATTGTGGGGGTGTTTTAGTGGTTGATGAGCTGGTCACACGTCACTTTACCGTGGTTCTGTCATAGTGTTTAGATCTATAATAAAGCGCTAAAATGTACACTCTAATGTTCTTCGCGCCTAACAGTAGGCAACCCGTTGTACATATATAATATTTCGAAGTTCGTTCAGGCAAGCCGATGCTGCGCGGTTTTGAGTTTAAAATTTTGGGGGGATAGGAGATTCTAAAAGGCAGTTTTCCGTGATTAAGTCAGTGGGTTAAACATTGTCGACCTTGCCGAACGTTTATTGTGAATAGTGAATTTTTATTGAAATCGTTTGTCGATTGGGAATTAGTTTTCCGCTTTGAGAGTCACTTCACAAAGGAGCTATTCCCATAGTTGTAGGGAAACAATTCGCCAGGAAATTATTTTTCAATATAGAATTTACTCCGGTAAAGAAGATTTGTTTTGGGATATGCCAGAGTCCATCAACTGGCAAAAAGTCGTACATCGGGACTTCCAGAAATTAAGAGACGCCGTAGAAAAACTCTACATTTATAAGTAGTGCGAAAATTGATACGCTGTCCTCGCCGAGTAACCTTGTGAGGGTTTTTCCCGAACCGAGTGAACACCTGGGTCTATCACTGGTGTATGGACGAGCTGATTGCAGCTGATCAAGGGAAGTGCATTTTTCAAAAACTGTATAATCTTGTCTTATTGTTCACGATTTCGTGATATTTATTTAGGAATTAATTTTATTAATTGATTGGGGTCAACAATTGTCTCATTGGGATTTAATAGGGGTTACATGTACATATGAAATACGATTGTAATATTCCATATTCCAATTTTACGTAAAGCAGATATACAGGGTACTCCAATAGGGGTTTGATATTGCGTTGTAAGAATTCACGCTTTAACGCTAGTTGTAGATCGTTGCTTACGCATGTTTTCGTGACGCGAAGGCCTTCGGAGTTACGGGATGCGCTAAAAATTTGCTAACATATTGTTGTATAGCGCAATACCGGTCCTAAAAATTGTTTGAGTTTGCCAAGTTAATTTTCCTTATATCCCGGGAGAGTAACGTAAAATTGGGACTTCAATATTTTAGTTTAAATCATTATTCTGCACAGAAATTTAGAACTGTGAATGGGTTTTATTGATTTATTAAGTAAACAGAGATTTGGTTGCAACTTGTATTTTATTTTACTACGAATTAATTGGATTTAAGTCTACGTAAAGGATAGATATAACTAACATAAAGGTAGGTGATTACTTTTCTTGGGGTTCGACTTCTCATTTACCACCTCGGACGATGTTAGTAAATTATAAGTCACAATAGTTTTAAAATAAAATGAATTAGATGATACGAGGAAGCAAGGAATCATACAATAAGTTAGAGATACGAGAATATAAGAAAACAGGAACAGAATATGAGATAATAGCAGATCCAGAAAGGAAAAGCTAATCTGAGAATGTAATAAGTAACATGATCAGACTAAAGAATAAAGGCAAAAGTAAGAGAGAATACAGTGAAAATGGGGATCAATCATGAATAATGTGAGAGAAGGAAATTAAAAATGTAGGAAGGTGAGAAGAATTAGAAAGAAAACATTCTAAAAATGTAAAATTTCGATGAGAGTGGGTAAGGAGTCATATAATGAGCCAGAGATAATAAAATATTATTAGACGTAAACCATAAAATATTAGTAACAAGAAATAGAACATGATATTGTGAGGGTCCGCCCAGGACCGCTTTTAGTTTTGAATATTTTTGGGCCTTACAGCAATTGAATTGAAATTATTTTAGTTAGTTCTAATTTTGCGTTTCCGTTTATTTGTTATAGTAAGATTACCCAATCTTAGGTCAGTTCTTTGGGGTCTCGAGTTTGAGGGTCAAGATGTTTATAAACAGATTTTGTATTCACATATCTAACTTCCCTATTATTTTGTAATTGAGTCACGTAATTTTAGGAACTTGCACTATTTATAATCTCTTGTAATTTATTGTATTGTTGAACGTTCTTGTGAGTTAAGCTTGCCCACTTGAAAGATTTTGGAGCAGTTCTGATTAAATTTTCCAGAACTATTAAATTATTTGGGTTAAATTTCAAGGTTCTGTTGGGGAACATATTTTTCAAAAAGTAGTAAATTTGTTTTGGTCACGTAGTTTCTTCCTATAAATAGGGACGAACTGTTGGAAGTAGGACAATTATTTTATAGTCGTTCATCGAAGCACATCATTTTCAAAATCACCGACGCATTTTGAAAATGGTCTCAACCTTTGCTCTGCAAAATTCTTTTCTAAAAATTAATCCATTTCCTTTCCCCGCCTTCAGTAGAGTGCTCTGGTTTGACCAGCGTCCCTAAAGGATTTTCCCTCGCCGATACATCCTTTCCCCGCCTTCAGTAGAGCGCTCTGGCTTGACCGGAGCCCTTGAAGGATTTTCCCTCGACGTTACATCCTTTCCCCACCTTCAGTAGACCGCTCTAGCTAGACCGGCGCCCCTGAAGGATTTTTCCTGGACGTTACATCCTTTCCCCGCCTTCAGTAGAGCGCTCTGGCTAGACCGGCGCCCCTGAAGGATTTTTCCTGGACGTTACATCCTTTCCCCGTATTCAGTAGAGCGCTCTGGCTTGACCGGCGCCCCTGTACGATTTTCCTCCAGATTACAGTTTTTCCTGTTTCCTCCACATCTTGCTATGTGCTAAGAGCAATAATCAAGTGGGGGGGATTCCTTAACTCCGACAAGCTAACTTACAAGATATATTACCCTGACTAGGTTTTCTGCAGTTTCCTTATTCTGTACAGGTAAATACCGGGGGTCAAAGAATGACAGTTTTGGCCTTGAGGTGTATTTTACACAATAAATGTTTTAAACCTCTACAGAGTATTATTTATCAAGTTCAGCTACTTAGATTTCGAACCTGTTACTACATAAAAAAGAATAAGAAACACAACACAACGTACATCATATGGAGGGTCCTGAGACGTTACGATATGAAGTGGGGTTCAAGAAAAAAAATAATCTGAGCATGTAATAATATAGATGGTAAGAGTGGAGAATGATGGCAAGCAAAAAGAGTTGAGATAATAGAATGATTTGGGATGAATCATGAAGTATGAAACAGGAAGAGAATGAAAGTTAGTAGAAAGGCATGTAGAACTTGATAAAGATCAAAATCTAAGAATAGAATGGCTGAAATGATGGGAATATGGTGCAGAACCACCAAATAATGAGAAGAAAGATAGGACAAAGTATTAGGTATAAAGAAATAAGAGACAAGGAGGCAGGAGAATAGGAGACAGACACTAAAAGAAAAATGGAACAGCCCACAAAAAGGATGAAAAATCTAAGTTACTTCATAAAAGGCAATTTCTTTCTGCTTTCATTCTTCTTTCTATGTGTTTAATTTTATTTCATTTAGTGAACAAAGTAATTGGTCTAACATAGACTTCAACTAACACTTTATTAATGTATTGCCTACCTGTGCCATTGTATTGTTGCCCCAAGCCAATAACTTCCCACTGTGATCCATAGCAATGGTAAAATCTGGTCCACACGAAACATATAAAAATCTCTGACTGAAAATACCCACATTATCTTGTTCATTAAGCTTTGGTGGACTCATTTCATCATTCATGTTTTTACACAACAACAATTTACCACAGTGCAAAATTGCAGAATGCCTAAAACCCACTGCTATTTGGTCGACGGGTTCCTTCTCACAACCGGTAAAGACATGAACACTTGTCTTCCATGGTTCATGCCCTTTAATTCCAAATCCGTTCAATTTTTGACCATATTTTGATTGAGATAAACGCACCTCTTGGGGGCTTGCACCCCAGGTGTATACTTCCTCATCCACTCGTACTGCAATCTAAAATTGCATTGATTAGCATAAGCATTTTAATTATTTTTTGTTGACTTACATTGTGAAAGTATGCAGTTGCAATTTTTTTAATTGGAGTGTAAATATCAGGCAGTACCGAAATCCATATTGGAGTTGTAGTTTTATTGCTATCCATGGTGTTGCTTTCCAACTGTCCAAAAGCATTGGAACCAAACCCATACAACTTCCCATCACTTGTTAATATAAGACTATGTGCATGACCAGCAGCAATTTGAATTACCGTCTGCTTAAAATCCAGTAACTTTGGAAAATATTCACCATTTGAATTCCCATGCCCTAATTGGCCATGAACCCCCCAGCCCCATGTGTACACCAATCCACTGGCTGTTAAAGCCATACTGTGATATTGCCCTGCCGCTACATCCACAATTTTTACATTACACAATACATTAATTATCTGAGGATAGGGAGAGTCTTGAGCAGAAGGACCTAGACCTAACTGGCCATAGGCATTTGATCCCCAAGCATACACCTGAAAAGCGACATTGAAGAATAATTACTACAACAAATATAATTTGCTATGTACCCCAAAATCAGTAACAGCTAGACAATGTTTCCTTCCACAGCTGACACTTAAAACCTTTAGCTTCAGTTCTGACAAGGTGTGCACTAACTTTGGTGGACTGCTCTGAGTCAAAACAGGTCCAAACCCAAGACAGCCAGAGTTGGCTACTCCCATGGTGTAAACTGAACCATTACGAATAATGGCGGCATGTTCATATCCACAGCTTAATGGATGCAGGTCAGGAAATTTCTTCATGAGTGAGTATTCTACAGGTCTCTCTGGAGGTTCAATAGTTTTCAGTAAATCTATGTTGTACCTAAAATGGTAATTTTCATAAAAAAGGTTACAAGCTAATGATTTAATTTATAGTTTAAATACAAAATTTATGTTGAATAAGTAAAACAAATAAGAGACTCAGGGAACAAATTTTTATTTTTGTAACCTCTGTAAAAAACCAGACTCTTTGAATAGGATAGAAGCAAAAAATAACAATGAAGTTTAAATAATTCCATTATTATTAATTTGATAATGGTAAGGTAGTTTTTAGCAATAAAACTAACTAGGACTTTTCCTTTGTAATATTGCCTGCTTATTTAGATTTTACATTTTTGCTAATTTATAATCATACAAGGTGATCCGACAGTGTGATAATGCAACACTGCCTTTTGATAATGAAAATAAAAAAAAATAGCAGCACTGCTGATACAGCATTTTGAATAATATGATACCATAGCCTGGATTGACAAATTTCATATGTTTATTAGTACATAACAAAGAGATGGTTGTGTTCCCTGTAAAGACAATTTAAAAAAAGCAACTTCTACAGACTTCACAAAAAAACAGATACTTCACAAAACTTCAGACAAAAATAGGGAGACTTATAAGCTAAATCAAGTTTAAATAAATACTCACGTGTTTTCATTAGTTTTCGCAACTAACTGAATAACAATCCAAACAAAAGTTTCAACAAAATCTTTGGCGTTTATGGTAATCTGGTCAAGATGCTCTGAATCACCCATGTCTAGTGTCGAGTCCAAGCTGGTTGAGATCCTCCTCTTTAGGAATAGTCGCTTAATAACCGGTAAAGCACATGGCTGACTAGGATCCAATTGTTGTGCAAACCTTTGTAAAATTTCAACAGGAAACAGCTCTATATTTGTGCGAACATAATTTAAAATCTTTTGACAAAAGGAAGGGTAAATCAACAAGCTCTGGGTGAGGCTTGGTTCCGATAACGTGACTAGAAAATCGTAATTTATTGCACTTGGTGCGCTTCCCGCCTGCAACATCTGACTTATAGCTGCTACAACTTCTGGCTGCAAGCCTCGTGACTTTGCTAAGAGAGTGACTATGTTCCAGTGCCCAGATTGACAAGCAACATTAACAGCCAGAATCTGATCATAGAATTCTTCAAAACGTAGAAAATTCCTACAAGTTTCAAAAATAATACTTACATAATGCCAGGTAATTTGAAACTCACATGAAATCCCTAGTGGTGCTAACACGGACTTGTCCAGAGTGGCGGAGAATTAATTCAGTGTATGCCATAACTGCTAAATTCCCCATATGAATCTTAGTTGCAGTTGACATATCCACTTTGCTTGCACTCAAGCATAAATGGACAAACTTTAAAAGGGCCCTACTGTCACCCGAAACAGCTAGTTTCAACACCCTCTTCAATAAGTGAACTTTTGCTTGTTTGTACAAAATTAAACCCTGATGGTAAGATCCTTCCGATATCATAAGATCTCCACAACTCTCCAGTAGTTCTTGCAAATTTAATCCAAATATTATGGCTAAACGTTCAGCCTTTTCTAAATTGCACTCTTCAGTCACTAGTGTGACAAATTTTTTAAGTGGTGAACAACTGAAATTATTATTTTTAATTAGGATAGACAGTATATTACTACGTTGAAACTCAATACTAACTAACTAACTGAGATCAATAATCATTCACAGACAAGAAGTCAACAAAAAAACAGGATTCCAAAGGGAAGTCCTTAGATAGTTATCATGCCAATCTGAGAATATGTTAGGTAAGTTGATCGAAAGTACAGGAAAGAGGAAAGTCTCTGAAAGTTGCAGAAGTTTTTAATAAGACGTCCCGAGGCAGTTAGTTAAAAGTTCTGGCGTAGTCCTGTAAAGTTCGAGAAATCCTGTTGATGTCATGGGAAAGTGATATTCTTGGGTTGGTAACTAAGGGATTCAAGTCAAATTGAGGAAGCCTTGCAAAGCTAAATAGACATAAAAGTTTAGGTTAACAGCTTGACGAGTCAGTACAAAGTTGGAGAAAAGAGAAAAATGAAAGACTTGTAGAAGTCCTGCAATAGTTAATGAGCACACAGGCAAAGTTGGAGAACTCCAGAGGGAACTAACAGTCTTCGGAATATCCTGAGATACTCAGATAAAAATAAAAACTTATCTGAAATCCTAAGAAGTTCAAAAAAGTCATGAGAAATTGGGAAAGATTTAGATAAGTTGTAAATAAAAAAAATCATTGTGAAGTCTTAATCTTAGGCACATTTTCAGGAAGTAGAGAAGTCATGGAAAATTTTTAAAGAAGAAAGGGGATCTCGTGAAGTCCATGCAAAATGAAAGCCTTGAGGAAGTCCTAGCACAATTCAGTAAGAAACTCTTATAAAAATCCTGCAAAGTTGGAGAAATCTTGGAGAAGTTAGAAGTCCTGAAAAATTAGAGAAAACCTATGGAAATCGTACAGAAGAGTTGGGGAAATCATCGAGAAGCTAAAAGAAAATGAAAATCTTGGGAAAATCCTGGGGTATGTTGAGAAAAGTCAAAGTCTGAAAGAGGTAAATGAAAGCTTGAAAAGTTAGCAGACAGCCCTGAGAAATTAGAGAAAACCTAAGAAAATCATAGAGTAGAGGTAATCTTCGGGAAATCCTACAAAAGTTGACAAGTCATGTAGAAAGTCTTTGAATTTGGAAAACTATGGAGAAGTCAGAGAGAAGTACTAGTCTTGGAATAGTCCAAAGATTATTCAGGCAAAAATAAAAGTTTCGGGAAATAAATAGTTAGAAAATTGGGCAAAACCTAAGGTAACTGTAAAGAAAGGGAAATCTTAGGAACATCAGAGAAAAGTCAATGAAAGTCTTCAAGTTATAGGAAAGCCTTAGGGCGTTCATGAACATCACGGTTATTAAGAGAGAAAAACGTATTTAAGTCCTGGAATATTCAGAGAGAAGTTTTGTAAAGTGAGAATGCCCTGATGAAGTTTGAAAATAATACCTCCTAACGATATAAATAATATACAGGATAGTGAATATTTCGATGTTCACCATTGGCATCTCGGAAATAGTAAGAGATACGAGGTCGGTTAATTAGAGAAAAGTCGCGCTTTTTTATGGTGATTGAGAATCTGAAAAGAAATCCTGTATATTTTGATCCGTTCCCAATTTATCACAAAAAAACTGAAATTGGTGATTTAAGAAATAAATTATTATCTTCCCTACCACTGACGCTATTTCAATCAAACCTGGTAACTCTATGTTTTTGGTCACTGTGACTTGGACGACATTCACAGAAATTTTCTAGGCCATCTAGATTTCTTTCTTTCTTTCCCATTCTCTGTTATCCCATCCGGGTATAGGGTTTGTCGCTGATAATTCCTCTATCCATTTCCATCCCTTTCGGTTTCTGATTGTATTTCTCATTCCGTCGATCGTCCTTCCCCTTCGTAGTCCCATTTCGGCTATTTGGTTTTCCCATGACTTCCTTGGTCTTCCTCTTTTCTGTTTACTAATCCTTCTTGCGTCCATGATTTTCCTTGGCGGCCTATCTTGTGACATTCTGCCGTCGAGATTTCAATAGTCAATTTCTTATTATATTGTATTATCACACCACTAGATAGACAAAAAATTAGCTTTTCAAACTGATAACCAACATAACCTTTTCCATCAAAAAACATTGTTGAAATTTGAAAATTTGTATAAATAATTTATAAAATCGCGAATTCCTTGAAAAACAATTGAAACAATAATTAAAGTGACAGATTGTATTGTTAATTGTCACTTAAACTCCTTAAATACTGAAAAAATGTTATTGGTCTAACGATAACAATATGCGCGCCATTATTTATGATGCAGAGGTTAGTCCTCAAATTCATACGTCCACTACTTTTTGGATAATCTGCCTTATGATGGAGTCGAAAGGGTTTTGAGGTGAGGATGTCCGATATTTTCTATTTGGGATGCATACACAGCGTCTTTTACATTGCTCCACAGAAAGTAATCCATAGGCGTTAAGCATGGGGATCGTGGAGGCCAACGAACAGGGCCAAACGTGTCAAGCCATAAATTTTGAAAATGTACAACTAAATAATCTTGAACAATGCGGGCGTTGTGTGAACCAGCGCCGTCTTGCTGATAGCACTTACGCTTTTAAAGGGTTACTAATGGCAATTTGTGTAGCATATGTTCTATATTTGTTTGCAAAAAATGCAAATATCCAGTCCCATCTAAATGTCTATCGATAAAAAATGGACCCAGAACCGCATTATCTATAGTCAAGTTGCTCTTAGTCTACGTGCACTTCATCAATTACTTGTTATTTTGTATTGATAGCGCCAATTCTAAAAAACTAAAAGTTCCGTTTTTTTTTTTCTGTTAAATTACGGCGAAAAATCATATTTATTCGTAAGGTTGTGGAACATACTTGTAACAGTTATGATTTTGATTTCTAATATTTCATAGTTTCTGTGTAAAATTCGAAACTACATAAAAACTAGGGCTTTTGTTCCCTTCGCGTTCGTGACCTGTTTTATTACGTTCATATGTCGCTCTGAAAACGAATTTGTGTTTTGCGTGTTATTTGTTTATATGTTTAAGATTTTTGGTTGCATACTTTCATTTTTCGCTGTATAAACGTAGTAAGGTGTGACGTCACCAAATAACTGATGACGTGCGCACAGACTAAGGGCAACTTGTGTTTAAAACGCCAGCCGCTACATTCAAAGAATATCAAACTTGCAGCTTAGTCTCTCTTATTAAACGGGAATTCTCTGTTGAATAGTGCTGAAGATTTTTCCTGTTAAATATTCCCAAATTTGTAAATAAAGACTCATCAGTCCATAGTATTTTTCTGGAAAAATGTGGATCTTGCTGCAGTTTATCACAAAACCAATAACAAATGTCCAATCTTTTATTACCATCACCAAGATGAAGAGTTTGTGCAGGTGTTATTCATAATCGTGGTACCATACTCTTGAGAAATTCGTCAGCTGGAATTTTCTGGACTGATCGCTAATTGAGCCAGCACAATCACTTCGTTAGCAACCATTCCTTTTCTATACGGCCCTCGTGGTCTTCTAAACCTGCCACAAACAGCAAATTTCTTGAAATCCTTGCAAACATTTTTTGCTGGGGTAGTTATCTCTCTGGATATAAATATGCATAATATTCATATGCTAAAACAGAATTTCTATTGCTGGAAATGTAGGCATCGTACATATCCTGCTTTTCTCTATCAGTGAACATCTTAACAATTTCAAAACACAATAAAAAAAAAAGCTACATATACCCCTTAAAGGCAATCTGTTAATTTTGTTATTTAAAGAACTCATTTCTTACCTGTAAGTTTCAATTGTTTTATAAAAGGTGCCCACTTTGAAAATATAAATAATGATCTGCTGTTTTTGAATTTGTTATGTCGTTATCATTAGGCCAATAAAATGTTTGCGGTATTTAAAGAGTTTAAATAACAATTAGCAATACAATCTCTCACTTTAATTATTGTTTCAATTGTTTCTCAAAGCCAAAGCGATTTTATGAATTATTTACACAAAATTTCAAATTTCAACATTTTTTGGAAGATAAAGGGTATGTTGGTTATCAATTTGAAAAACTAATTTTTTTCTCTATCTAATGGTGTGATAATCCAATATAGCAGCCATAGGAAGTAAAAAACTGACTATCGCAGCTTTAAATCTAGAAGGTCTAGAGAAGTTCTGTCATTCCACTCATAATGACCAAAAACATACAGTTACCAAGTTTGATTGAAATAGTGTCAATGTTATTATTACTATGGAGCTTCAACAGGCCTTGTAGGCCCATCGCTTTTGGTGCGAGGCAAGGCTAAGCTAGTTTCCGAGATGCCAATGGTGAGCATCGAAAAATTGACCCCCCTGTATAATTATTTTGCCTTGCTACATTATTTCTGCAACTATCAGTAACAGAGATTGGTATGTCATATTATCATTGAAGGTCAATGCATTAAATAGTCTTTAATTCTATGATCTCTAATTTTACAGTCACTCCCATCTGATTATATCAGAAATGTACAAATCTTACCTTAATACGACTTTGTACACTGCACCGTTTGTTACAACAACGCAAGTGTCGATTTTTGGTTTTCGTAGCTTCAACTGTTCAATACAATTAGGTAACACAGTGACTTTTGAAGTTTTATCCTTCTTTATCGTTTCCTTGCCTTTAGATTCATTAAAAGATGTGATATCCGATAACTTGTATATATTCAGAATTTTCTCCTTGCCTTTCACGAAATTAAATTGTGCCAGAAGGGATTCGAAGTTAAATTCCTGTAAAAGCTCGTTGGTTTATTGCTTTTAAACATTAGCTTCTACTTACAGCATCTCCATCTAGGCGGCATTCCGAGAACTGTGTGCTAATCACAGAAACTGCATTTAAGTCATCATTAACTGTATAAATAAAGCGATTTGTCAGAAGTAAGTAGCTCGTCTTGGTATTCAATTTATGTACGTATAAAGGGGCAGATTCTATATCTACAGCATGTATCTAAAAGAAGAAATGTAAATACAAGTTGTGTCTCAAATCCGATCTTCACCATTGGGATCTGGAAACTGTTAACAGATACAAAGTCTATTAAATTGGGACAGAATTGCATAATTTAATGCCAAACTATAATCTACAAAGAAATTTGTCATGCCCGTTCTGGTTTCTGACTTAATTAAAAATGAGAAACTATAATCTTGGTTCTTTCCACACATCCCTGTAATTTTCAGAAATTAAAAAAATAAAGAACTACTCAAATATTTAATATCCGGCCATAAGAAAATATGACCCTAATGATGGTTCTGTAGAAGGAATCCTATTATTTTTTGATTAGCCATAAAGCACATTAAAGTCTTCCTGAAGAAACCATTACGTTTTTTTATATTTCTATCAATTACACCTGGAAGAAACAATAAATCGAAATATTTAAGATTTATATCCATAAGTCATTAATTTAGAATATTATTGAGCATTACGTTATGCAACATTTCCCAGTTTAACTAACCTTATTGTTTCCGAAATCCCAATGATAAGGGTTGAAGTACATATACCCTATAATGTATTTCATTAAAATCAAACTAATTTACCGTTAACAGACTAGTAGGCTTATAAAATGCAGAGAATAAGTATCGATTTCTTGCATACTGCGGTGCAAAAAAAGTATCACATAGATGGGGTAAGAGTTCGGGGCCAGAATGGGATGATTCTGAATGGGATGATTCACTTGCTGTGTCGCTAGTTTGGCTGTCACGTCGGGGCCCTCTTGCGTCGGTAAAACGCTGCTTGAGCGACGCCAACTTATCCACTCCCATTTGTTTCAGGCTTTGCAACCGTGATGCGGCACTGCTGTCGTTAGTATTTGTGTTGGCTTCAGGGGGCCATATATAGCCTGTCGAGTGCTGTTCTAGAATCAGTCGCCACTGTTGACCACTTTCTCCATTAATCTTTGTAAACATGAAAATTTTTATTAAGATTAATTAACTTAAGGCAATAGTAAAAAACATTTAATTACAAGAAACTTAACACTGAAATATATAGGGTGTCCAAGTTCAGCATCTTAAGAAGCACCACTATCAGAAGAGAGAAGAAAGGTAGAGAGAGGAGCGAGGGAGTGAGGGGTGATTGATGAGGGTAGGAAGAAGCGGGGTGAGTGGTAGGGGTGGGGATAAGGTTATGTGTAAGAGGGGTTGTGGAGTGGGGAAAAGGAGGATGGGGGAGTGTAGATGTAGATGTAGAGGGTGGCGTGGTGAAGGGGGAGAGTGTAGATGGGGGGAGCGGGGAGGGGGGATTGGGGATGAGAGATAGAGGAGAGGGGAATAGGAGGAGAGATATAGGTAAAGGGGTAGATACAGAGGGAAGGAAGGAAGCTAATAGAAAAAAGTGGAAACATAAAAACAAGACAGATGACCGTTTCAGGAAGTAGAACAACTAAAAAGTGTATGTCTGAAGACGCTATATTTAAATATGAGAACCAGTTTTGCCAAAATTCAAAAAAGCAAGAATATGCTCTCGAGGACTAATAAGCTTTTGCTTTCATTTAATTTTATTTTAGAAAAATTACAAATTCATCACTTTTTTCCCTGTGCCAGCACCGCAAAAAAACTCATATATTGGCAGACTTGGAACACACTTTTTTAACCTGATGATTACTACCATGAAAACAGATTCCTCTACGAAACAATTGCAACAACACTTTGAGAAATTTGAATATCCAAACTATTTTGAATTTAAACAGTAGTGTAGTGATATTTTCCAACGAAAGGGACAAACACCCCGAAACTATGCTGCTGGAAGCCATACTGTCACAAATACTTGTACAATATTAGATGCTTACTAGCAAATACTTTAATATATTAATACAGGAAACTTCGCCTAAAATCTCGTGACAGTGACTGCAGCGCTCCGTGCGGCTTGGTGGGCCACTAAGATTGGATTTGGCAGCTATCGAAAACATTTTTCGCAACTTTTAAAGCAAATGCCATTTACTTTCTTATAGCAAAAACCTTATTTAATTAATAATATTTGATAATTATGATATTTTACTTTACTTTGTAAGTTTAAATAAGTGGTTAAGTTTATAACATTTTGTGGGGTTAGGTTTTTATTTATTAACATGAATTTAAAACAGTAATCTGTAAATTTATTATCCAAATTTACTGAAACTTGCCCACCGAACTGCTTAGATGACGCCACTATCAATGTCCCACATTTGATGATGCTAAACTTATATGAGTTTCCTGTATTAATATATTAAAGTATTTGTTACTAGTTATTTACAGAATATAAAAAAAACAAGTTATTAAAATAATTTGAAAAAGTCGAAAGAAATAAAAATGTCAAAAAAACCTAAAAATGTCTAAAAAAATAAAAATATCAAAGAAAATGTCAAAATGTCAAAAAAAAAGTAAAAACGTTAAGAAATATCGTAAAATGTCAAAAAAACGTAGAAATGTCAAAAAACGTAGAAATGTCAAAAAAACCTAAAAATGTTGAAAAAAAAAAGTAAAAATATCAAAGAAAAAACGTAAAAATATCAAAAAAATAAAGTCGGCCAAACTTATCCAAAACCAAAATTTATATATGTATAAAAATGTCAAGAAAAACCCTAATAATGTCGAAAAAACTGTAAAAATATCGAAAAAAAAACCGTATATATGTCTAACAAACAACGTAAAAATGTCGAAAAAAAAGCGTAAACATTTCTAAAAAAAGGTACAAATGTCAAAAAAAATCCTAACCAGATTTAGATTTGCACATCCAAAATATTATGAATCAATAAAAACCGTAAAATTGTCGAAAAAAACTTAAAATGTCGAAAAAAACCATAAAAATGTAAAAAAGAATTTCGAAAAAAATGGTAAAATATAGAAAAAAAACTTTGAAATGTCGAAATAAACCGTAAAAATAAAAAAAAAATTCGAGAAAATAGGTAAAAATATCGAAAAAACTTAGAATGTCAAAAACCCGTACAAATGTCTAAACAAAAAACCTAAAAATGTCAAAAGAAATGTAAAAATGTCGAAAAAAAAACATATCCAGATTTAGATTTGCACATCCAAAATATTTTCTATAGCGGAAACCGGGTTATATTATTGGAATTTATAAGCATCAAAAAACAAATTATTAGCAAGAACAAACACTATTGCGCTAGAAGTGTGTAGTTATTTCTAGCATTACGTCCGTCGTTCTGGGACAGCCTAAGATTTATTAGCAAAAATGTCTTAGTTTTGCATAATATATAGGGTATACAGTAGTTAATTTAGGAACAGCCTGTATACAAAATCATTTGGCTTTGTAATCTCTGAACAAGCAGTAAAAGTAACCAAGCGGTTTAAAAAAATAGAGGCCAGGAAATTTTATCGATAAATTAGAACTGATAATGTTAATTCAGTGCATCAAATTTCTTTAAATATTGTTTGAAACAACTGACTAATGTACAAACAATTGCATTTCACCCAATATTATTTTAATCCACCGTTGATGAGCAATTGTAAAATGTAAAAATATACAAAGCATTCCATTTCAAAAATGGAAAATTGGCCTTAATTTTGTTTATGGAACCCCCTTTATTATATCTCTAACAGGAGATTTTGTAATTAAACTGCAACTGACATATTCAGCAATTCTTATAACTTAATGATTTAAGGATTACTTATTTTTGTTTGAATTAAATGCAAAGAAATTAACACATCTACCAAATGTATAACTGCAAGCAACTGTTTTATTTTATATTGTTTTGATTCCATGGGTTATGGGGGTCAATACAAAAATATGAAGGCACTAAAAAATTAGTTCCCATTACACTGTAGAAAAAAACCTTCCCATTTAATACTATATAAAATTTATTTGTGCTAAAACAAAAAATAATTTTTTATAACATAGATTATATAATACAGTCACTTCTCGACTTACGACGGGGTTCGGTTCCGCAACTTCGGACGTAAGCCAAATGGTCATAAGTCGAATTTCATACAAAAACGCCAGAAGCGTACAAGGTATATGATATATATTTGACGAAAACTACAAAAAATATAGACATTTAAAAAAAATTTTATATAAAATTTCTTCGTTGTAAGGGAGAATGATCGTAAGTTGAGGTGGTCATAAGTCGAGAAGTGACTGTACATTGTTGCTGGTTCACTTATACTTTTCTTATTGAATACCAGAATATTAAATAATTGGATTGATTATTATCATTTTGATTTACTAATGAATAACTAGGAATTCTCTAGAATTTGCATTTCATTTACATATCACAGTAAACACCCAGTGACTCATTGTTATTTATCACTCCTACGAGAATTATAAATATGTTTACCATTTACATTGTAATTATCTGCAGATATTTTATTGTAGGAATCTTCCATGATTACCTCAATAATTGAATTATACTCACAAGTAATGAAACGCAATCCAAACTGTTATCTTGGCATAAATAAAGTCGGACAACGGCATCACCAACATTGCATGTAGCCAAACACCGCCCATCAGTTAAACTAATTAAACCTATAGCACCATCGTCATAGCCAACCAGACCATTCTGATTACAGTCTAAAGTCTGCCACCAGACGACACTCAGCGGCTTTGAATCAGGGGTTTGTGAATGCTTGGGAAAATGCGTTAGGTCATTTACAGACCATTTGCAGTCTATCCTTTGACGTTTATCAACTAGACTTAAGGCTGGTACAATGTACAAGGAACCGTCTAGGGCTGAAAGTAAACAATTGTAAACAAACAGAAGATTCTAAATGATGCAAATTTTAAACTTACAAACAACCAACAACCATGTGGCTGTTGGATCAAAACAAACTGCTTGCACTGTCTTGCAATTCTCGGTAAACCACGGTAAACGTTTAATTACCGAAGGTAGTTCACCGTATGTATAGTGCAAGACTATATCTCCACACCTAAAATAAGAATGAGGTTACAGTACAAGTAAACGTAATTGAGATAATTTCTTACTCTGTAACTAGTGCTAATAATTGTTTTACGCCACTCTCTATTCGACAACACAGCCGAATATGAATATTGTCTAGAATACATTTTATATCGAATAATTGTTGTAAAGGAAGTAACGACATTCTCATCAAATTCACGCACACTTGCTTATAACTGCGCTCGGTGTCACTTTAAAAATTAATATCACATGTTTCTCTTATTGAAATAAAAATGGATAAACTATTTGAAAATACACAATAATAATTTATACACAATCACATATCTTTGACATATCGAGGACAACCTGCGTTTGACAGTTGCGATACAGAAAGGAGGTGGGTCTTCGCAGTGCTAGCAAGTATATCTTACTAAAATCACCAAAATGATTTAAATTCTTTACTAATGTTTGCGTTTATTCAATTTCGGCACGCCCATGGATCAGTGGCGTATCTTGCGGGAGCACAACCCTCGCATGCAGAGAACCCCGAAAGACTGTAGGTGCAAGCAAGCAAGGCTGCGTATAAATTGCTGCTGAGTTTAATATGGCGAACAGAACAGTGCAAATATTTCTACTACCCAAGGGCGTATCCAGCTTCAAACGGAAGGAGGGACAGCTTGCTGAATCCAACTTCTTTCATGGGGGAAGGGGGTCCATGGAAGGGGGGCATGCAATAACACAGAATTACAAAAAAAGACACTATTTATTAATAAAATTAATTTTTGAACAGTAGTTTGCGAGGATTAGTTGCAAATTCTCTAACTACAGCTTCCACTAATTGTTCCTTGTTTGCCAAAACCCATTGATAATCAATGCTTAGCATATGGCTAACACATTTAATCTATTTTCATCAATACCGCTTCAAAGCCATGTTTTAATTCGGCGAAGGGAGCTGAATGAACGCTCTATAGGGCTTATTGTGCAGAGCTGTGAAAGCAAAATCAGTAGCGCCTTTCTAATGGGGAAAAACAATTCGCTCTTCTTTAAAACCTCGATGATATCTGGCGCTTCTTTTACCTCATTCCATATTTTGAACCACAATTCCCTTTCTCCTTCGATGCTTTCCAAATTGTAAAAAATTGCACAAGATGAAGTACTTTCAATCCATTCCTCCAATGAAACATCTCTCATATTACTCGGATGGAAATGTGTCAATAAAAATGCAGGCGATTTGTCTGCAGAAAATTTGACTTCTAAAGATAATATGATGGAATCCAAGTAAAGAATTATTAGAGATCTTCTCCAAAATTCGGATGGATTTCCGGCTGGAGGGTTGCTCCTATGCATTTATCGGCCAGCAACGCGAGTGGCGGTTATATCGACATTCAAATGCTTTGCAGTGTCGTTTGCTTCTTTCAAAATGTCCGCTGTGACGTTCTCCGCATCCTTCCGATGCTCTCTTAGCATGACGAGAATAGTTTGAATGTGCTGGTTAGCTTTAACTGTGTCAAGTGCCTTCAATTCAAGTGTATTTGCTACGGGTTCCAGTATATAGGAATACTTCGCAATTATTGCTACTCACACAACAAATAAAGATCTACACGCCGCACCATGCATTTGATATGCATTTTTTCTTGTTGCTGCATTATCCCCTTCAGCTAATGTCTCTAATGCTTCAACAATAGCGACGAAGGGATCCTTAAAACCACGGATGCTCTTTTACTTCTTTGACCATTTAGTCTCACACAATTTGGTGGAACATCCGTCGAAGCCTAACGCCACACACTTATCAGGGTCTAGGTTGAAATTTATCACAAAATCTTCAATGGCTTTGGTAATACTTTTCGCACCAAGCCTTTCAAGCTCTACAAAGCCTAAAAATTCTTCTTCGATTGTGTTGGCCTTTTCATCGAAGAAACGTAATCCAATAGACGGCGGTTCTTTGCCCGAAATATCCGCGATTTCGCCAGCAGAATGCTATAAGCGTAAGCTTCCTTAATCCTTGTGACGATTTGTTCCCTGATTGTAGTGCCACATAGATTAATTATTTCATTTTGTATGATAGGTGATCTGTATGATGCGTTTTTCAGTCTATGCTCAAAACGGTGTTTTAATTGTCAATCACCTGCTTCGATACGTAAACGGCATAAGTCTATAAGTAAGCCTGCATCCAGATTTTTGCCTCTGAGAGGTAAATCATGGGTGCCGGAAAAATAACGCAGGAAACAACTGAAGGCAATACTTTTTTTTATTAATTTTTGCAAAGATTGGTGAAGTAGGATATCCACTGGAACGGCCTCCATACTATTTTGCAGATTCCATTGCAGCCT